>JABXWE010011884.1:0-31724 GCA_014611495.1 Limonius californicus | reverse complement strand
GAGGATAAGATACACGTGCCTCAAAAATTGTCATCATTTTTCCCGACGCGCCACACTTTACAGTCAACGAATTCGCTTTAATTAAAATGAACTGAATTATCCCTGTTTACCCTGCAAAGCCAGGCAGGCCGAAAAAAGCAAAGAAAGGGGTTGATTACAAGCCTGTAAAATTTGATAACCATCACGACTTAATTTTATATAAAATATTAACTGGAAGAGAAACAAAAAGTTGACGAAAAACCTCGTTTGAATTTTTTATTTCTGCCTATTAAAATATGCCCTAGTAATAAGAACTAGGTTTCTTAAAATTAGCCTAGCAATTAAATTTATACGGGTTTATACCTAGTTGATGTATCTTTCGAAAGCCAACATAAATAAATATAATACTTAGCAACACAAATCTATGTATCTGTACAAGAAAAACAGCAAAAATCCAACAAACACAAGGCTCGATGGAAGAGGAGGAAATGAACCGGTTGACGATGCATTTTTATTCCACTGTAAAACTCTGTGAAGTAATTTAAAATTTTTAATTGGTGAACTTTTTTCAAACAATAAGGTGCCCCTAAGGAGAAGAAGTATAAAAGAAAGAAGAAGCAATATTAAAGAAAAAAAAAAGAAATGTAAAAGAAAAATGAAGAAGGCGAAAGGGGAGATAAGAAAAATTTATAAGAAAAAGAAGGAAAAAATAGACGAACAAAATAAGGAAGGAAAAAATAGAAGAACAAGAAACAGAAGGGGAAAACAGAACCAAAAACCGAAGAAAACGAAAAAGTAAAGATTAAATTCCGATAACTAGTACGATAGTCTCAGCCGTTGTTAAGCTAAATCGGCAAACGGAAAAAAAATTGTTACGGTATCAAGAGATCCAAAAAAAGATGATCCACGGCGGGCTGTGGAATGAAAAATCACGTCTTTACCTAGACTAAAGGAATGTTTATGATGGCAGATAAATTAGCTATCTTTTTTTTTATACAAATCTGACAGATTGTTAAAATGATTTTTAATACATTTCAAAGAGCATTCATTATTGAATCTTACTTTCGGAACGGCTTTCAAGTTGACAGAGAATGGACCTATTCGATCCCTCCTTGTTTTGGGGAATCCGAGAGAGGTATCCCAATGAAATTATTACATACCTACCGAAAATTTTATGATTTGGTTAAGAATTTAGTCAGCAATTTTCGAGAAACTGGAAGTGTTGGAAAGAAACAAGAGTCTGGTAGGCCAAAGAAGATAGTACCTGCTTTAATTGAAACTGTAAGACAACGAATTGACGAGGCTCCAAAAACATCAATTAGGCATTTATGCCAGCAAGTTGATGATTTAAGTTACGATACATGCCACAGAATATTGAGACAAGCTTTGCATCTGCATCCTTACCGATTTATTTCCGTTCAGGAGCTTTTAGAACATGATTATCCAAAAACAGTTCAGTTTTTATCGTTGGTTTTTGGATAATCTCAATGATGAACAGTTAAATTTAACCTTTTTTACCGACGAAGCCTGATTTTACCTTAATGAGTATGTTAATACCCAGAATATGCGGATTTGGAGTAGCGAGAATCCACACGTTACAATTAAAGCTCCCCTTCGTCCAGAAAAATAGGAGTCTGGGTTGGAATGAGTCGTCGTAGGTTAGTTGGGCCAATATTTTTCGAAGGCACGCTAACTGCAGCAAGGTACAGGAACGAATTATTGCAACCTTTCTTAAATGAACTTCACGATGATGGGGCTACGGGATGGTTTTCTGCAACAGGATGGCGCAACAGCTCATGCAGCCGCAGATACAATTAATTTTTTACGCGAATATTTTGATGACCGAATCATTAGTAGGAATACTGTAACACCCTGGCCCCCTTAATCTTGTAGTATTACTGTTTTGGACTTTTTTCTATGGCCCTATTTGAAAAACTCAATTTTTAAAACTCCAATTAATGATTTAAACGAAGTGAAACTTAGAATTGAAGAAAACTGTCAAGAAATTAACAATTCACCTCAATTATTACAAAATGTTTTTGAAGATATGAGAAGACGAGTTCAGAAATGTTTGGACGAAGAAGGCAGACATTTTCAACATTTGTTGTGATCATTACATCAGTTCAGGTTTATTCATTTCTTTTACTGTTGTTCAATAAAATATTTCTGCTCCTAAAAACGACGTTTCATTATTATTTAATTCCAGCTAACACAACCTAACCTGAAATTGACATTATAAACATTCCTTTAATCTAGAAAAGACTTTTCATTCCACAGCCCGCTGGGGATCAGCTTTTTTTGGATCTCTTGATATAAAAATTATCATGTCTTTATATATTTTAGAAAGCTACGGTTTTCACAACTATTTTCAAAACTTTTAGACTAGTTCAGACTTATTAACTACTCTAAATGGTATGTCAATGTTAATACGGTTACATTTTTTAAAATTACAAATATTTTTTGCAGCAAGAATACTACAAATACCTTTAATTTCGGGTTTTGTAGAAACTCATAAGTTCCACAGAATATTAAATAATCCTACCTATTTAAATCAATTTTTGTCTGGCCAGACGGTTTAAGATTTATGTGATCACATAGACAATACACTTTACTTTTTCGAATTACCCTAGTGACCGGCTATAATCAACCCGGTTTTATTGAACTCTAATTTATAATGAACCATTATATATAGTTGAACAAATGGTTCCTTAAGTTCAATATACATTTTTTGCTTATAATGAATTCGCCTATATTGAACTTTCCTATATAATAAACCACCTAGAGAAGGATGGATGCGGAAACATGGCCTCAGAAGGTATGGCATTGGAATCCCTCACAAAGGAGAAGAAGAGGAAGACCAAAACTGTCATGGAATGATGATATTCGACAAGCCATGAGTAGCAGAGACCTACAAGAAAACGAATGGCAAAACAGTCGGAGGTGGCAACAAGGAAGCGAGAAACGCCAAACGGTGTAAACCCCATTGGCGTTTATATATTACATATACATATTGACCATAAAATGGGTCGCTTATAATGAATTTTCTTTCCCGAGAATCGTAATTGGAAATTCCTAGAAAGTCCCTTCGTTGTACTGATGAAATTGATGACGGTGGTGAGCTCCTGTTCAGTGAGTGGCTCAAGAAAACTTGATCTTGACAATGTTGACAATAATGGCGATGCTCTAACTCTAATTGCAGAAATAGATGGTAATTTTGAAGTTTATATACATCTCCATGAAATGTATGTACAGAAATTTAGTCGGATGACGATATTGTTATACTTCTGTGCGTTTAGAACTGGCAATTACTACCAGTACCAGTATAGATGAAGATGACATTAATGAGGCTAAAAATAGTTCTGCTAATATGTCATCACCACAGACGCCGATTGTAAAAGTTGTGTAAACGTAGGTGGTGTATGTAATTTTCTACAAATGCATGGTGCTCCAGATAAAATAAGAGACTATTTTAATCAATCTGATAAATAATAATTTTTAAGTAAATTTATTTGTTCATTTTTACTAGCATTTCAATACAATACATCTTTGGTTTGTACGAATTTCTTTTAATTTATTGCTTTGTTAGATATAATGGATTTAGGTTCATTATAAACCGTCTTTGGTGGCCAGTGATGGTTCATTATAACCAAAAAGCTATTCTTCCCTGTATTAATTATTTACTGGTACCTTTAAAAAATGCCCTGGACCAGGAATACTTATACGGCCGACTTTTCTTACTGGCGATGGTATTATCTTGTTTAGGGATTATAACGGAACCGCTTTTTCAATTGTGGAAACAGACAACATAATCAGTATACTTAGGGGTATCGCATAAGCAGCGGAAAGAAGGTTAAACGTAATGCCCAACAGAACAACATAAAAGAAGTAACGCATCTCCATTTTGTTCTCGTTTCCATTCCAACCCTTGTCGTATTTCGCAAATAATAAATAAACACGCTAGATTAATTTTGAAGACGGGCGATAAAATCATTGAAGAAATTTTTATACGCTCGTAAAATATGGCGGGATTATGCGCGCATAATAAAGCGGACCTTTTACGTAGGGAGTTTGTTGTAAGATGTAATACATTGAAAAACAATTTGGTCTAACTCAAGCCGTTGCATATTATTTTCCTCTGAGAGAGCTTTAAGAAATACGAAACCCACTTCGCGCGGGCTTGCAATTTCCAGCGCTTTATTCCGCCTCTTTTTAAATTCCTTCCTTTGGTCACTGCGGTGTTAAAATAAAATGCAGGCGCCTCAGTTATGCGGGAAAAATTGTATTTTACATATACGTACCCGCAACCTGTTCGCACGAAAGCAGAAGGGTGAGATAATTGGGGTTTTGTGCTACCAAGTGAAACATTAGTTTGAAATTTGACTGCGAGAGGGAGCTTGTAACTGTTACGTATTCCGTTTGTTAACCATACTTCACTCTCCAACACTGTTTCCGCAGAACAGAGCGGAAAATAATTGGGCAATTATACAAAACGAAAACTACTCAGATTATCTAAAACTTTCTTCGGTGTTCATCAACCATGAACAATTGAAAAAACTAGAAGTTTAAAACACGTCAAATGGCCTAAACAATCAAATTTTGTTTGAAGCATTATTTCTACTACAACCTTTCGTAAGGATGAGCGAGTATTTTTGGTAGATCGTTAGAACAATACTTTGTTTAGCGTTTAAACAAATCAACTATTAAGATAAATATACAAGGTTTTAGAAACCGATCGAATAATTTACCCATACATATAGTACTCATCAAACTAAACAAAAAAGTCTTAATCAACAACCCAAACCAAGTGTTTCGCAGATAGAAGCGATTTTCCTTTTAATTAATAAATTGCGTTACTGTGAAAAAGCGAGCACTGAAAATGCTAACAACTAAATGTAACTTTGTCCAAACACAAGAGTCTAGTGAGTCAAAATCAGATGATCTAGATGGCCCTACAGTTTTACACCCCTCGTCGTAATAGGTTTAAGTATTCTCCAACATTGATTCAAAAATGTGTAGGAACTTCATCGTGCATAAACGACAGATGAAGACCATCATTTATAGGCATGTCTTCCAGTAGTGGGAGTAAAATGTTATCAAGAATTCACCAGTCAAACAAATTCATAAAAATACTAGTACTATCACATGGTCTTCCAAAATACCCAGCCAAACATTCAATAAAATCAACGCTGATGTCTTCACTGGACAATAGCGTGAGTATTTTCGTCTGCACAAACATTATTACGTATGCAGATTAATGATAACTTTATTCGTAAAAGTAGTTTCATCGGTAACAATAAATGAACAAAAGAAACCAAACACGTGAGAGAGAAAAGTGCTGAGAAAAATTTCCGGACCCACCAATGATGGGGGAGTATGGAGAATTCGAATCAACCAAGAGATAAAGGAGTTATACAACGAACCCGACATAGTGGAAACCATCAAGAGTCACAGGTTGAGATGGCTAGGGCATGTATCGCGAATGGAACCAGCTACAATGCCGAAGAAAATCTTAGAATGCAAACCGGAAACCGAAGAAAAAGAGGAAGGCCACGGAAAAGATGGTCGGATAGTGTAAAAGAAGACCTGCAGCAGTAAGAATACGCAGGTGGAGGCGGAAAACCTCAGATAGAGAAGAATGGAAATCTGTTGTGGCGGAGGCCAAGACCCTACATGGGTTGCAGTGCTAAGGAAGAAGAAGTTTCATCGGTAAATAAGATATTGACCGTAAAATTTGGATTTGATGCAAGTTTTCTCAGTATGAATCCAAAAAACACCATTCCTTAAGCATAATCAGAAGCAGTAAGGGCTTGTACCCGCTGGATATGGTACGAGCACAGTAAACAAACAATAATTAACTTTAATTTTATTGTATTATTCATTGCAAATGGAAAGCCTACTATTGAAGTTTATCGATTAAAATACAAAATCACCTCTACCTCTGAAGCAGTTGATTTATGGACGGATGTTGATTCAGACTTTTTAGTTTGATTTGATAAGAGCTATACGTGGGTATTCCACATTTTCTTTAAACACTGTATATAATCCAACGGAACATAATAAAAATTATTAAATATGGTGCAAACATTTGTGTTAGAAATAAAATATTTCATAAATGTGGCTCTTCAACGCATTAAGATGATAACTAATGAAGCACTACCGGAAGACTTTTATAAATAAAATAATCTAAAAATACGGCTGTGAAGTTTTACAGATAACAAATCAAAACAATTTAATATTTTCCACAAAGATAGACAAACAAACTTAGCCAATAAATAAAATGTTAGATATATTTAACTGTTACCACGTCCGCAAATTATCTATTGTCTTGTAAAATAGATATGAAAAACATTAAATAATACTCCTTATACGTCAAAAATAAATAAATATTGCCCAAGAACTTACTTTGCTAATGAAATGTTGCTGTTTACTCTTCTAGGTTAAAAATACTTAAATTTTGCCAGAGCACTAGTCTCACAAAAGGTATTTCATGAAAATGTTATTTGTAAATCTTGCAAAATGAATATTCCAAATAAGTTTTACACATCAAAAGGAAATTAATAGTATCCAAACATACGGATATTTATTTCACTGTTCGCTGTTACTCGTCCACGTTAAAAATTTATCAATATTTCCCAGAAACTATCTCGGTAAAGAAATATTCGAAACAGTTTAAACTCTTCCAGATCAAAATAATCAAATTTCGCTCTAAGACTTGTAGGAGAAAAGAAATATCTCAAGAATATCGTTGTCAACTCCTCCAAATCAACGACAACAAAATATTAACCAAATATTTGCTTTCGCAAAAATTAAAGTGACATACCAAAAAGGTGGCAATAGCCCTCTGCCAAACCAGCAATAATTGACTGATGTCCAAATACGTGTCGCATAAAAGTATTATCCCACAAAGTGTCAAAAATAATAAAATATACAAATATTTGCCCCAAAAACGAGGCCTTTTAAAACTCCCAGAACAAAAATAGTTAAACAAACGTAATAAGAATATAAGAAATATCCCAAAATCACAATTAATAATCCATTGTCCATACAACTTGTCTTGGAAAACAATTTCCAAACTACGGCAGTTTACCTCTCAGGTCAAAAGTATCTAAATACTTCCCAAATACCCACACCGGCGAAGAAAAGTAACCCCAATATGAGTTTAGAGTTTTCTAGACCAAAATAATTAAATACGTGTCCTATAAAAGAAACACTTCTAAAATATGACTGTTAGCTCTTCTACAACAAAATGAAATGCTTGAATAGGTTGTACCATCGCAACCAGGGAAGAAATAAATTGATTCTCCTCATTTTGCGTGCATGTCTGCCGTTCATCACGCGGAAGGTGTCGTAAAAGTATTTTTAATACCATTTGAAATGGATTAGTGACCCACTTCGAGGTGAGTAATTAAACAGCTTAGTCCTTCGGGTTTTTATTATAGGAAGAGGCACGGGCTGCGATTAGAACCTCTTCCGTTAGGCATTTCTAAATGGAAAACAACGTCAACATTAATGTCCTTCGACAGGTAAAAGCTACCAGGCCTGAACGGTAAGCCCGCGTTAATTAAACGCCAACTAATAACTGGCGTCCCGCATTTATTCCGAGACCGGAATATGAGACGAAGCGGTCGAAAAAAAAGAGAACAAGGGAGAAAAAAATTATTAAGCGAAACGCGAGGGAACGTTTGCGCGCAAGTCGCTTTATCTCTATTTCCTCTAATCTGTCCGTGAGGTTCTCCACGAAGAAGGTAAGGTATATTTTATCACGGGTTAAATAAATATTTAAGCAAATCATTTTCGTTCCTCTGGGAGCGTGAGCTTAGCCCGAGCGCGAAGGATCGCGCTGCAGACTTAGCAGCATCATCAACATTCTTCATTTTCCGGGGGAGAAGAACAAATTGCCGAGAAAACCGCGAATATGACAGACGTATAAAGTTCTCGAAGCTGAACGGAGCGTATATAGTGACGAACCAGGTTAAACATGCATGAATTGCTGAGCGACAAGAGTAGACAGCCGCCATATTGGACGATGCAAATCTATGGTAATGAGGAAGGTCTATCTGATTGTGCGGCCGTCAGGGGCGTTCGTTGTTTATGCGATCGGAGCACATTGTTGCAGCTTCCATTGTACGAGATATTGTTGTAAATATGTTGAACGCCTGGTGTTATAGGGAATTTAGAGATTTTATCGGCTAGATTTTATGTAACACGAATAACAATTTAATACAACTGATTAAACGCTAAACCGTTGCATACGAACAAGCCGGAAAAATACTTAACGCTGGAAAATACTCGACACGCTCGTAATTATCCTGGTTATATATGGAACACCACTGGTGGGAATCCAGTGCATCTATCCTGAGGGGATTATCCACTGAACCATAGGAAATATGAATACACATTCATTCACCAATCGTTATCGCAATATAAGCAGCGTGATTACTACCCGAGATTAACTATAAAAAATAAAGGCTCTATCCTCCAAACGGCTCAATCGAGTACACTTCTTTATAACCGGCAAACTCATCAGACTTAAATCAGATTATGCCAAGTTACTGATCAGCAGGAAAGTGCACCTCTGACTACATGCAAATATAACGGATTACAATTGTTAGAGAAAATTAAATACATTTACGTTTGTTGGGCATGAAACTTCAGGCAAACTCGAGACAAACTCAGCTTGGCCAATTTTCTGCTCTAGTTTATTTTACTGCCGTATCCCTTGTAAGACGCAGCACGCAAATTTAATCATTTCAAACGAATTTCGTTTGCGAATTAGGGATGCCTTAAAGGTTACACTCAACGACGGAGTAATTACGCAGCAAACGGTACCTTTTGGGTTTCTGAAAATCGGTTTTGTTGTCAACCGCGATAACAAACTGTTTCTAACTGTTCGCCTCTCAAAAATTAACATGATTTTGGGAATTAAACAAATTAGAAGATTCTATTATTCCAGAAATATTAGTTTTATACCATAAATCTTTAACTATGATGTGAAGGGGATAGCACGAAATGTCAATAGGCAACCTCCCATACACGATATATTTTACAAGTATTAATTATTAACGGTAAAATATTGCAATTTGCTTAGATGGACTAAAATAATAGATTTTCCTATTAAAGAAAAGTTTATAACATAAAAAAACTACTTACTAATAAGAGTGACTTCGCCGTCACCTCATATTATTCCACCTGTAAAATGTATTGCCTATATAATGCCAATATAATTCCGAAGGATCGTCTAAAATGTCCTGGAAATGTGGAATTTTACCAAACCCCTCAACAACACGAAACAATTCCTATAAAATTAGTGAAAAATTTCAACAATAAAGTTAGTAATTTGAATATATCTAACAGATCTATTACCTACTAAACTAAATACAATACAAAGCTATTCCAAATATTCATCTAAGAGCTCACTGTAGCATAGAATTCTTATCACCTTTAAGGACAACACTAAACAATGTATTAAAAATTAAAGAAATAAATACTTCGCTAATAAAGTTAGTAAATAAGGATACATCTGAGAGATACCTCACTCTCCACGTGCCTGTAAAGAGTGTTGCCTATTTAACGCTGAAGTAAATGAACCACAAAATTATTCCGAATATTCATACAAGATATCACGCAAGTGTGGAATTTTTACCACCCTCAACATTTTACCCACAGCAAGTTCTATAAAAGTAATAAAAAAAATGCAATAATAAAGTTAGTAAATTAGTTTACGGCCTACAACCACTAAATTGTCATGCTGATTGTGTACCAGACACGGTGCAAACTTTTCCTACTAAAACTTCGTCAAAATTGGGTCGAAAATACGGCAATGGTAGGTGCTGCCCTGTGTTAAGTACGAACAAACGATCATGGGCGCACAAAAGCTGGAAAAGATACACGGGATCAGATTGTCCGCTGAATAGGGCAGGCGAGCATTAGAGAGCGAAGTAAAATTTCCGTTAAAAAAGAGGAGCCCCGAGGGGTGAAAAACCAGTCACAAATCGTGGCAAGTCCATTTTGACAATCCCTTTTGTTTTGTTTAATACAGCTGACTTGGTGGCTAGAGATCGCGTGAGAGCCTAAATGCACGCAATCCACGCTCCTTTCATTTAATGCGCGCCCAAATATTGACGGACTCCTGACCCACTTTTCACACCTTCCAGAGCTTGGGGTGCTTTATTGTTATTACAAAGGGCAGCTTACTTCGCGGCGTACAACAACCAATAAATTATCATCTCTTGAGGCGTCGTTCTTAATGTAGATTTATTTTCACCACGAGAGTAATCTGACTTACATCACAATAAACTGCACCTAAAACATCCTTTCTCTCTATACCGTGTTCCCTGAAATTAATTTAACGGAAAACCCCAAACGTGCGCTGAAAATAAAATAAAAATTCCTCGGTAATTAATGTTAATACCCGAGCGGTAATAACAAAACCCGCGACAGGTAATTTGCGCGCCCGAAATATACGCATCCACTAAATATTAACCGTCCGACGTGTTATACCATATGCCCTTTAATTAAAGCATAAAAATATCAAATTCGAAAATAAACATCACGGCTTCGAATAACGCGCGCCCCTGCGCTGCTCTTCGCACTCCCGCAACACGTACACCTTGTTTTAGACGTGTAAAATATGCATGGATCTATAAATATTTAATAAATACCGTTATGAAGTTTACAAAATCAAAACAAACTACTTCTTCGTTTATTAAGCAGCTGCGCCATTGCTGGACTGTGATTGATAACCATAATTTAGAATTACTCGGCACAACCAGCTGAATAATTTTAATTAAGAAAAATGATCAAATGAATCCAGAAGTACAAGGTTCGCGCCTCCACCAAAAACGCCATGATGTAACGTTTAGAGGTATAAATAATGGCTCCTATAAAGTGAAAAATAAAAATTAATCCGAAAATACCAGCAGATATATAATGTTTAATGTAGAGCAGGCGCTGCGATGAAAAGCTCGAGGAAAACAGACAGAAATCGTCGAGCTCCCGAAAGAATTAAAAATAAACAGGCAAAAAATCCGGCATTTAAATAGAATGATTATAAATACAAAACTCAATTAAAACTTTGTAAAAGATAAAATTCGCGATCAACTTTCCCAACGAGCGACAACGACAAAACGAGATAGTGATAAACACGACGGTAATTAAATACATAAACAAGAGAAGAATCAAAAATCTCCAGCTCTTGTTATAAGATAAACAGAAGTTAATTTATTTAGACAATTCAACTTCAGAAACAATCGCGTTTTAGAAAGAGAAATAACATAATGTACTGATGCCAATTTGCGGCGGGCGAATTAAAGAAACCTAGAGGCATTTCAAATATGAAACCCAAACCAGACGATATTCAACGGCGAAACTTATTTGTTTTAATGAGCTGCATAATGAAGCGTTAAGACTCGAGACAATGGCGATTTAATTAATTGTTTCTCCCAATCAGATTAAAATATAAAACAATAACAACACCAATTACGTCCGTTCCTGTGTCGCAGTAAAATATTTATAATCATCACTAACAGTTATACAAGCGGGGAGGTTACTGATTACTTTCCTCAAAAGGTATCGTTTAACCAACCAAATCTAATAAGGTAAGCGGTAGAAATAAAGCCGGTTAGAACACGTGTCATTCTAGTTTAAGTCGGGTACAAAAGGTCCCGTACGAGAAGGGATCCACCTTCCGACACCTGTCAGAGGTCGTGACATACGCACAAAACGCGTGCCGTACCAGATTTCGTCCTGTTTGGGGATGATCGAATCATTACCATCAAGAATGCGGTTGACACGTGGAACTGTTAAGACCGACCCACTTCGGGGTAAGCGGGACCCTTGAAGAGCAAAAGGTCCGTGTCAAAGGTGAAGGTAAATTAGGGTCACGGCTTCAAAGCGTTATTAGTTCTAACATAGCCGGGCGGTTGGTCGGACGGGCCGATTAAAATGTGGAAGAAAACACTCCGGTTATAAAAAGGCAGTAACAGGTTAATTCGCATTCTGAAAAAGTATAATGTAATATGATAATGAGTTCTTTTATGGCGAATTTTATCAGCATGTGCAAGCGCTGCAGCTTAAAAAGTTTATGCAGAAGTAATTTGTGCCGAGAGGAATTAAGTTTGCGACGCTTATTGTGAAGAGCTTTTTACTTTGCAGCGATGAGACTCGAAACTCCGTTCTGTAGTTAAACGCCGTGAAATAATTCATATTAAGAAAGTATAAAGAATGCTAAGAGCTCTCAGAATTCTTATTCCGCGATTTCTGAAATTAAATATTTGGGCTTTGTATTAAAATGCAAAATTGGAGTTATTGCTCAAGCACCCGAACGAGCTCCTGAATACATAATGCAAATTCTCCTTTAATAACCTCACAAAACACGACAGGACATCACATGAATTTTATCTTTATTCCATTATCCTCCTCACACTCGCCTACGACAGCATTAGGTTAATGATGCCGCAGCACCTCCGCAATTACTAAAATTTCACACTTAACCGCCTGGATCTTGCCGAATTAAAAAGCCCGGTAAACAGACATCTGTTTAGTAAACCTAAAAAACTTCATACATAATTTCATGACGCAAGGGCCCATGTAGTTAGCAGTGTATACGAGGCAACATTAAAATGCTAATACGGTTACCGAGCAAAATTGTGTCTCATTCTTTAAGCGGCAGGAGGAAATGAGAGCCGAATTGGTGTGCGGGGTAATGGAGGACGCGCGATAGCTCCTGGTAATGGAGGCCGCTAATAAGCCCTTCCCGTAACAAGGCCAGGCGCTTGCTAATTACATCAAGATGCAATTACTTAAAAATGGGAAATATTGTATCGAAACAAGGAACGAACACCAACTCCTCTTACTAGATAGACACCCAGACTTCTTGTAAAGAAAATTACTCCATTAACTCCCTTTCAAGAAAAAGAAAACAACCCGCTCAAAAAGAATATTTAACAAGAGTTGAAAGAAAGGAAATAGGACGACGTCAGGTAATTCAACTTGAAAAACAGGAAAACCACTCAACGTTACAAAAAGCATGCTTAAGGAATACATGGCTCCTTCTCCAAAACTTTTCTAGAAAGCGCAACCTTCGGTTTTGTATTATAAAAACCATGGAATAAATATCTTAAAATAAAAGAAAGCTGTAAAAGACCATCTTTTCAAGACCGAGACCGCTCATACCCAATTTCATCCACCCGACCACCTTTTCGTTGTAAGAATTAAACCTAAGAAGTGTAAGGATCCGCTTGAGAAAGTAGGCACATACTAAATTGCCGATCTTGATAAAAATATGCTATGAAAGATTATTTTAAATATCTGAAGAACTAATCATCACATGCTTCATCCAATTAACAAAAGAAGAAGTAGGCTGAAGTACAGTAACAACCCAAAAATGTTTTAGAAAGTACTACTTTCCATTATGTATTCAATTAACAATGGAATAAATATCTTAACACAAAATAGCACCGTAGAATACCATCTCCAAAATCGAGACTACTCATCATCAGATTCATTATATCACTTAGCATAAGGTTATTTTAAAAAATGTCTGATGTTATAACAGAATGTTGTACAAGACCATCATTAAGATCGAGACTACTCGTCTTTTCTATACACATAATATTACGCAAAGTGGGTTTAAAGATGAAATTGCATATTACTAAAATCAGTTCCTTTTTCCAATGTAGTTGGTATCTTGACAAAATAGTCCCGCAACAAGATCTTCGTGAACATCGAAACTACTACTCTAAATTCTTCATCATCACTTAATATTACAAAAAGTGGACTTAAGGAACAAATAATTGTTTAGCAACAATCACCTTCAAGCTGTTAGTCTTTCATATTAGATTGTCTACACTCTACAGAATCAAAACTACTCACCTACAAATTCATCTTTCTAACCAATAAATGCCAGAGGAGCGATCTTGATATAACATGAATTTCATACAAAAATTTTGGAATCCAAACATATCTTTGGTAATAAGTTTTAAAGAGCGTACCAGGTGTTCTGTAAAATTATTTGAAAAATATCTTTCACCCTCCTTTTCCAATATATTGATAATAAAACTAGAATTTTGGCTGCCGAAGACCGTCGGTAAAGTTGTAAATATCAGCATCCAAATTATTTGCTTTCATAGCTAAAAGCTATGCAATCAAGTTTATAGATCACACAGGCCTTTTCACCATCTATGGGAAACTACCAATCTTAGCCTATCGTACAAAATAGACAATATTAGGTTACATACATTCCGGAACATGATTTTAACTAATCAGCGTCACAAACGGCAAACTGATTTTAGGAGCATGTGAAGGCCTTCCGAATGTCTTCTAGAGCTACCCACTATTATCTTTTTGTGCCAAAAAAATAAGGAAATAAATATCTTCCAACATAAAACAATGATTTTCTAAAGTAAAACCATTCTCCCAGGAATCCCTTTTATTATCCATTTCATGTCACCAAACACCAAGTTTAAGAAGTACGTGGTTGTTTCAAAAATCTATGAAGTATTTTACTTTGGTATAGCCCCCAAATTAATGATAAAATTGGCATATTGAAATTTAAAAAAAACCCATGCCTGCTTCTAAAATCCTCTTCAGTATTACAACCATTCACCCACCAAGTTCTTGAAACACCCTTTTTATTTTGCACTCACATTTGTAAGTTTATCCTTTTACTGCAGACCAAAACTTCAAGTTCCATTTAAAAGCTTAGTTGCCGCGGATATAATTACAGAAACTTTAATATAAAGAATTTGAAATGCTACTTTAGGTATATTAAATGATGCTGATGCTGAAACTATGCAGCAGTGAGTTAATTCTCCGCTTCCATCCATGTGATTTACATCCTCAAACGCTGAAATATCCAAAGTCTGCTCCACAGGAATGGCAAACACACACAACTGCAGCAATGAGTTTGGGTCCCGAATATAAAAGCGTTTCTATCCGTGTACGTGAAGCACATGGCGATCAGATACATGAATGCCGAATGTCCGTTTGCGAAGTAGATTTTCGGTGAACTCTTCAGACTCGGGCCTTGCATTAGACGACGATCATGAATCTGAATACGTCGGAGGTTGTGCATAAACTGAATACGGAACACATCCCAGGATGTTAAGAAAACTCTTTCCCAATTAAATACGTGTGTAACGATAACAACGCTCGAGTTTCCTTCAGGGAAGAACTTTAAATTGGAAAGGTGTATTATCTAATTAAACGGGGTTAAAGTGGAGGTTTATCGAAGCAAGCAAAAACCGCCTCAAAACTTTATAACCATTACTTTTAATTACGGAAACACTAATTAACTCGACTACTTATAGTGGTTATTTTATTTTACGACTCCTCTTCAAGCCGAACAAATAGAAAGCATTTTCTAGCTACTAGCTAGCTCGAGAAGCATTCACATTTAGACAACAAGAATGGCAAGTGAAGGATTTACGAGATGACAATTGACCACACGGGTGACGTTGGCAGACTTCACTGGCATGGTATTAGTCGGGGAACACGGGGCAAATGCCACCCTCAACCCCGCATCGCTCACATTTTCCACGCGGGACATGCATTCGAGTCAGCGACTTATGCATTGCTCCATTACGCCCCAAAAATAGCGGATGCTCTCTCGGAATTCTATCAGCGTGTCTGTGTGTGTGAGCGTCAACCCACACCGCTCCCAATCCGTAAATCTCGCCTCACGCTAACAGTAAAAATGATACCATTATGAGGATAAAAAAAAGCATTTTATAACGAACACTTTGTCAATCTGTCAAATAAATACCGGCGAGTCACGAGGTCAAATTGAGGTATGCTTTGTTAGCTGACCAGGCGTGTACTTATTTAATTTACTGCGACCGATGGCGGGTAGCCTACAATGAGGTATTTTTAGATCTTTAATTTGTAATGTCAAATATGAAGAGTATTTAAGCTGGTGAACTTTGGTATCTCGACATCTACTCACACAGGCTATCGGTTTGAGAAGTTGTTCCTTCATTGAGCTCTGAATTCCCAGAGGTTTTACATATTTCAGCGCTGACGCTGCTGCGTATTTAATCACCTACACTGAAATAATGTTATTATTTACATTGAATTTTACAAGGTAGACTAGCTTTATAGAACAATGTTCCATTTGTAAAGCAGAAATATCCAATAATTGCAGTTGTTGATAGCCAGTTTATAGCCATAAACAAATTATAGAAACGAATACAACATTGATATTAAGCAACAATATTTCTGACTCACTTTGACTACTACCATACCGGTAAAACACAAATATAAATATAGGTATGGTATAAGAGGAATGGATTATGTATGTTTAATCACAAAAAGTAATGTTGCTTGTAATAAATACCAGGACGAAGCGTCAATTTCCTATAAAGCTATAGGCATTGATGGGCTCGTATCTTCTAATTCATATGTAAAATTTCTGCCATATAAACTTCCCAGCAAATTCATCTTCCCAACTGGTATAACTTCAAATCAACCTGAATATAGGACAGGCAAAAGCAAAGAGAGAAGCCACAGCAATGCATTACAATTGTCAAACAGTGTTATGCAGCAGTCTTGAAGCGTTTGCTAGTTTGTAACAGGAACACGAAGAGTTGGGTTGAACATTGTCTGAAACAGATGATCCTGTTCCTTACGAGGATGCACAAATGAAGGCGGAGGAAGTCAATTTTGGTCAGTTCAACTGGAGTACTGACAGAATCAGGATTGCACAAAGGACGGAGTTCGCGATGTAGAATTACGAAATTAAGTTAGGGAGTTGTTGTGCCGGTCGATTCGTCGCTTCTTGTTCTTCGATTCGGGACGTGTGGGGTTTTCTAAGGTGCAGGCTACATCTGCATTCGAAAATAATGCGCGCGTTCGTGTTGCAAAACGGTGAATCACGCTGTGCAATTGCTGCAGCTGTAAATAGTAGGCACGTAATAAATGTTATCAATAAACCTGGTTGTTAACAATTTATTTTAAGCCTGCACACAAAGAACGTGTTAATTTATATCCTTCGAGCTAATGGGAACATGGGTGTTGCGTTTGCGTTTAGTACTACGACCCTCGACGTTTCCCCATAACTAGGTCGTCAGTGCTCGCTACTTTCAAATTTTGCGGGTTTGCATTAAAAATCCCACTTTCCTTCCAATAGCGAACCGGAATAGTAATGCGCTCGCTTTCCAGCTTACGTTCAAAGCACAATTTGACCTGTATGTGACAATTAACGAACACAATTGATTCATTTGCGGTATTAAAATCGTAGGGACCCGAAAACCATTACCGAAAAGCGCCCAGTGTTTATTCTGTATTGCAGCACAATCGGACGCTATCGGATTACAATGCATAAAATAATACGATAGGATAAAGGGTTTTAGGACACTAAGCGAGAGGGTTACACGTTCGACATATATTAAAGGGAAACAGGTAATGAGACTTCGCCGAACAAAAGGCTTATGTAACACATGGTAACCATTGTTTCCAAAATTTAGGCCGTTTTGTCAGATTACAAAAGACACCGAGCTACAGATGAAAATACAGCGAAACGTATCTGTCCCGATCATTTGAAAGGATTCATTTCCGATTTAATTAGGTTTATGAAATCCCATTTAAAAATCGGTTTTCTCGCTAAACTCGACAATACATTAATACACTTAATATGCACGCCACGGTGTAAAATAGAAATAAACAAACTTCAATTAACACCGCATCAGCATATGTGAAACGTGTGCCCATCCTGCAACCGCCCAAACAAACTGCAACGGGAAATTTGCACCGAACGCCCCTGCAACATTTCAATTTGCATTGGTCTTCTGTTAATGCACACGGAATATACGTGAGCAGCCTACGAAATACATGGGCATCAATTATGCGACCGTTCAATAGTGAAACCATAGCTACAACGCCACCGATGCAGCCTTAATTTAGTCAGAAATGACGAAAAAATGCAGAGCAGCTTATTAAAAACCTGCTGTCGTTAAAAGAAATTGCGGCTGCTACGCCCCGGGACTTTGGCGCTTTGTCAACGGCTTATGTGCTGATGGATAGATAGTAAAAGTGATTTCAAAATAACTCCACTTCCAACGCAAACACAACCAGATTACTTGAATTAAGTGACAAAATCTCAGCAGCTATAGCGTTATCGGTCTTAGATACGGTTTCGGTGCTTCTGTAAATATTCACACGGAATAAATTATTCTATATATGATTCTGCATCGAACATTTTCAAATCCCCACAACTAAGCGTCAAATATTACTTCGGACACTTGTCTTTCGACCGTGCCAACTACAAAAGACAGAACGTCATCAAGTCTGGGGACAGAAGCTCTAGGTCTACACAAGTTCTCACAAACTTGCTCTAAATAGGGTTGAAATTTGTAACCGGTCTTTAATGGAACGGGTTTTATTTACTCCCGATCATTTAAATTGCTTCAAAAGCCCTAGTATGTTTTAGTCAAAGACCTAATTCAGCCTAGACCTACTGCCAGATGCCTTTAACGGTAACTTATTTAGAATGCTCTAAATTTAACATAGACAAAGTGTACATGAAAACCGGCCATTAGCATAGATACAAGCTGATATTTTTAGAACTCCTCTCGAAAATGCAAATTTGCTAGAAAGCAGCATTGCATATTCTGATTGGAGAATTCTTCATAGGAGCTACTTTACCGAGGAAGCCTTGCTATTTACGACATCATGAAGAGGGTTTGGGGAAAAAGAAAAAATTCGGAAGTATTCCACCACGGTAGCGATAACTTTTACGATATTATTTTGCAGTCAGTAATAATTTTTAATTTTGCGACACAAAAATCCTAGACTCGTAAACAATTCGAACGTTCCAATATAAAGGCGGCCGGGGATAAACTCAGCCGAGAGGTGGAATTTTTAATGAGCTCCAAAAAGATATATGAAATTGTTTGGAACTGCTGTGCATAAATATGCCTCTGGAGACCGAGAGAAGTGCTAAGTTATGCGTCTAGGCTTTACCCGGGATACTCATAGTGCCACACCATAAAGTGCACGGATTAATTGCGCTTTAGGATTTTCCTTGCAGGTGCCACGAACGGGAAAATTTTAAAACGGAAATTAAGTGTGTCTAGTCGGCGAGCTAATCAGAAGCGATTCATAATAGAATATTCCCGGCGAAATGAATCGGCTATGAACGAACGCATGCATAATTACATCCGTTCAATTGTGTGCGTACAGTATTACCTTTCAGCTGAAACTTATCCGAAAGTTCGACGGCGACTGAGCACCGAGCCAATATTTGCCGAAGTAGACGATTCGCGATTGCTCTCTTCAATTTATTTCGCTTCATTCTCAGGTAATCCGATGTAATTTTAAATTAAGTTTTTACGCACATAGTCTATTGAATTAAGGAATTGATCAGAGCCGGGGAAAGCGAGCGACGTCCTCGAGGTAATAAATGTAAAAACCAGACGTCTCTTTCCACAAGTGGGTGTTCTAGATTCCGTCATGCGAAGACGCGGGTATAACTTACGCTTTACTATATTAATATTCTCTTGTGATAACTTAGGATCTAGTAGGCTGCGGTCGCAATCAAGCAAGGGCGAGAAGGATGGAAGGCGAACGGAATAACAGCTAAGCAAGTTCTACTAACACGAAGGGCGTACAAACGCTCCCGAGATACAAATTATGCTGATTTTGGCACTAAGAAAGCCTGGTGGAGGATCGCCGGCTCTCGTCCGCACTAACACGGGAGCACTACGAGTAGGCTCCTGAAGATAACTCAATCCATTATGCCCATAATACTGCAAGCGAGCTTGTTTGTGTTCCAGCAATATATCATATTCAGAAACTTTTATAAAACAGATTTATAAGTATTGTGAGCGACAAAGCCGAAATAAGTAAGCAAAGATAGGACGAGACCTTCATACCGAGTCGGAGATAAATTTCCACAAAAATGCCGGAAAGGAAGCGAGCAGAATATGAGCACCAGGAATGCGGATAACATGTAAATATAAAAATGCCTAGGAAGAGAAAATTATATATGAAAAGAGGCCTCTGGGAGACTAGAATAGATGCTAACAAGAAGCTGATAGACGTGGAAATAATAAGGGCGGCGGAATGAGAGGGGCGCAGGCGGACAGATCGAGCGAGAGAGAGAGAAACCGAATTGTGGAGCTGCACTGAATAACAAGTAGCGGCGAAAATTAGAGGGAAGGAAATGTACTACATCGAGCGAAACGAATGAAATAAGAAAACGCGAAGGAAACCGCAATGGAAACATATAGTACGACACAGAATAACTGCTTATTATAGAGTGGGGCGAGGGCAATATATAATGCACGCGAAACCCTACTGGGGACTGGGGAGCAATGCATTAGGCTCGCGTGGCCCTCATTACGAGCTATCTTGGCGCAAGGACTAACTATCAGATTGCCCTTACGATCTCCTCGCGACTCAGGTGTCTCTGCACAATCTCGACTCGATAATGTCTCTACCTAATTAGGTTTTCAGTTTAATATCATCGCCCCAGATATTTTCCCTTTCAAAATCTTCCAACATCGTCTGCAACCCGGAACAACCTTGATTCGTCTAATCGATTTCCTACAAGGAAATTAATTTATATCTAACCCATATATTCAACATAAACCAAAAGGCAACCGAGAAAGAAATTCCCATCAAACCAGACAAATCATCAAGCATACATAAAAGCTTGAATTGTATAAGTTTTAATTAAAATAGCAGGGGAGGAAGTGTCACGTTACCTTACAAAAGGAAAATTATTAGGAAACTTGCAATTAAGTGGAGCCTGTTTATGTATTGTATCACCACAGCCGTTTTCATCTAATACAAATGTTTTTTTCAGTTAAATTTCCGCTGTTATTTGAAACCTAACGCAATTCGTTACATTTGTCAGGTGATGGTGGTATGCAAATGCATATACAATAGGCGATGAGAAAATTGCACCCTTGGGGTTGTGAAAACAGTATTTATAAATCAAAATTCTCGTTTACTTCATAAAAGATCTCATACGCACAAAGAGAATTTTAAGAAATATCATTTATATCTCGTTCACCCTCAAGTCTAGGCACCCCACTTTTAAACCGGTATCTTGAGGCAAAAGGGGGAAAAACGTGTTCAAATTTAGAAAAGAATTGCGTTAACACAAAAACATCGTTTCTTAAAATTCGGCGCGCTTTAAATCAGGTTTTGGCTGTGAATAAATGCAATTTAATTATCTGATAAATTGTTTAAATGATAAAATAATACAATGCAATGCAGCCTTGGGAAAACAGAACTTACAAGAACTAATTTTCAGAGGAAAATCTAATTTGAAACTAGACGGAAAGTATCAAATTTTATTACGAAAGTATAAATCTCATTTTTAGAAACAAACAAGGTTGAAATGCCTTTACACCCGAAAGTTATGCGATTATCAAGATCAAAGGTATTAATAATAATAATCCCATTGCCAGACTGCCAGAATAAATATTCACGAATTTATTATTTACTTTATAATTACCTAAGGGAACAAAAAGTCAATAATTTCGAGTCACATTGCTGTTGAATTACAAAGGAGGGAATTTGATTCAGTTGAAACTTTCTTGAATGATCATTAGATTTTGAAATTCAGAGATTAATTAGCAAAAAAGAACCAAAAATTTGAAAGAAGAATATACAAAACGTTTTCTTTTTGGTGCCCAAGAATTCACATTTCACGGTGCTTAAATGCAACAGCATTTTTTGCAAGTTCTCGACGTCTATAAAGCACGGGACGTTGTCGAGCTGAAGTATTAAGGACGAGACGGCGAATAAGAGATACCCTGGGATCAAGGCTAGCAAAAAAAACTTTTAACCTGTCGTTTATATGCAATGCGGCGTATCGGGGCGCTATTGGACCATGAGGAATACTTTCGATCAGACCTTAACTACCGGATGCTAAAATGGTATAACCGTTAAACTCGTGTTTTCCAGATGGGTTTTGTAAGCTACTGGAGAAAGTGGTGAATACGCGACATTTAAATAGCGAACGAGGAATGGAAATCTCTTATGTTCTCCGTTAGATTTTATGCATCCAAAAATCGATGGCACTGACATCTCCAAGTTTTATTTGAGGAAAATGTTAATTTCATGAAAATTTTAGAAAAGATACCGCTTGAGCAGAACCAAAAAAGCGCCCAGTCCATTATTTTGGATTCCAGATTTAAAGTGAGTTTGAGCTGTATGCTCACAACTTGTCGCAGCATTGCCCAAGTTAAAATCTAACCGTTTAAGGGAAAGTTCTAACGGCGGTTTTCGTTTGAAAATTCGCTGGAAATGGGGTTTGGTTTGTACACGGGACCTCGGTAACCTTAACTTGGTGGATTAGTCGAGTTTATGTGTGGCTGGTGTCGAAATTCGGGGAAAGTTCAAGCTAAGCAGCTATATCCGAGCTGACTAGCGCAAGTTTACACCGCGGTGTAATTATGATGAACATAATAAATACATTCTTGAACTCATTAACGTATACTTTACGAGGTTCGCAGAGAATGCGGCCCGAAACTACAAACAACATCATTTATTTTGCATGAATACGTGTTGTGTACTTTGACTGTTGAAGGTAAAGTTTGTCGCGGCGCGGAAGAGTTCCCCATTTTGTTGGCTTATCTCGGGAGTTTTACGAAAATTTGATGAGAAATTCCGTGGAGGTTCGGGCGTGTACTGCATTTTGCATGATTACCGAGAACACTTAATACTGGGGCGAATTCTCTGCTGTTTTTTGCTAACTCGGCGAGGTCCCATTAATTATTAAGCCGAAGAACACAGACGCGAACTTGACAGTCACTTGGAAATAACGTAAACGCATCTGCAAATCATTTCGGAAACATAATTACGAAAAACATCCCCAGAAATACAAATCTTATTATCTCCCCCCTGCATAACGCAGAACGGGCATCGTTGTGGGCACGCCGGCACTTCAATTATGGTCCAAAAGAGATGAGTGTCATCTATCACCGATGCAGATTCGGTAACAACCACCTGCTTTTAACGAAATAGCCTGCACCAGATAGTCCACTATGTCAACCGCAATAATCGATTACCAAGTCGCAGACATCGGGCCGAACCCAAGACACCAGATCCATCAAAACTACACTAAATCCCCTTTACTACGTTACCGAACCAGGAACCGAACGGGTTGCGAGACCTGACCACCAATTGAGGGACGGAAGTTAGTTGGAAACACAAACCTGAAACAAAACAGAAATTTACTATTTAATACTCATATATCGCTATAATTTGAATTTAATTGCTCCCATACAAAATGCAAATTTTCACGGAGTGATGGCGATTGTAAATTAACTCTTTAAACTAATCACATAATTAATATTCATGATCGCAATACTTGCCATATATATACAAATTAACGCCGATAGGACTTAAACCCAACAGCTTGTAAATACGGGCCGTGAATGTCATATCAATTAAAAGCAATCAAAATTAAACCCGCCCCGTTTCTTTTCACACTTTATCTAACTTTTCATGTATTAGTCGCCAACTTTATTAAATAAACCGTCGGAACTAGTTTGAAAGTAGCGATTTGAAGTTTCAAATTGATGAGCAGAAATAGGTAATTTTTCTGCTCAAATCTGAACTTTTCACATCAACATTCGCAGTTTGACATATTCCATGAAATTTAATTTTACAGATACTAACGTAGATTGACATCGTCGCATCAGGTTCGTGCCAGGAATGATAAACATCCCGACCTACTAAAAATAAGAATTTCGATGTTTTTGATTGTGTTCTAATTTTAAATGATGGATCAATTTTGTACATTCGCATTTTTATTTAAATACTCCGCTGAGAATATTATTTTAAACCACTAGACAAGGCTATGGCTTATAATAAAAATCATCATCACCATCATCATCATCATCATCATCTAGCCTTCGTCGATCCATTTTTGGATGGCGGCTTCCCCGATCTCCCTCCATTTAACTCTATTTTATGCTTGTAATCCTGCGTGTCTTTTAAAGTCATAAAATAAAAACACTAAAGACGAAAGTTAGTTTTTAATAAATTTAAAATAAATTGTTTATTATTATTATCCAGATGGAAAATTAAGGTTTATATTTATTTACACTCGTTGACTTTATCAGAAGAACTAGTTTCGCATTCAGGTATTTTAGATTTTCTTGGCAGACTACAAAAGCATTATTTTCTATGCATCAAGGGGAAAAAGTAATTTTATAGAAAGATCAACTTTGTGCCCCAATACACTAAATTTTAAATCAGTACCACTCCAGTACCTACCAGATTATTGTTTAAACCTGATTCTAGAGATTCGTTTCCAATAATATTGAAATTGACTTTGTAATGGCTTCTTGAGGTTAGTAGCAAGTTTAAGGCTATCGATGGTATAGGGTAGCCAAACCAACCAAAACGAATCTATGTACAACCTCTCTCTCTCTCTCTCTCTGTGAGCGCTACGGTCCATTCAGGACCTTGGCTTCCGCTACTATTTCCTTCCATCTTGATCTATTCTCTGCTTCCCTCCTCCATCTTCTTATTCATAGTGTTGTTGGGTCTTCTTCCACGTCGTCAAGCCATAGTTTTCTGGGTCTTCCTTCCATCGCTTTACTTGGTGGTCTATGTGATTCCATTCGCGTGATATGTCCTAGCCATCTTAGGCGTTGCATTTTAATAAACGCAACCAGATCTGGTTCTTGGTACAGTTCCCTAAGCTCTGTGTTTGTTCTAATTCTCCAATTTCCTAGAACGTTGACTGGTCCATAGATTTTTTGCAGTACTTTTCGTTCCCATATATTTAGTGTTCTTTGCTTGTTTATTGTAAGTACCCAGGTTTCACTAGCGTAGGTCACTACAGGTCGTATTATAGTTGTGTATATTTTCTTCTTTAGATTTCGTGGAATGTTTCTCGATCTTAGTATGCCCTGTAGTGCAAAATAACTTCTATTACCCACCACTACTCTAGATCTTATTTCTTCGCTTATTTCGTTTTGTTCTTTTATTGTGCTTCCAAGGTATTTGAAGCTGTTTGTTCTTTCGAATGTGTGAATCTTGGGTTTGCAGGTGGTCTTCTTGTCGTTTCCTTAGGTTTCTTGTGTTTACCATATATTTAGTTTTTGCGTCATTTACTGTTAGGCCTAGTAGTTTGCACGCCACCTCAAGTTCTCCAACCGTAGATTGGATTATTTCTATACAATAAAACACAAAGAATTATAATAACTGTTATATTTGAACGTCTTCACTCGATCATGGAATGGCAAGGAATAATGTTATACTTATACGAAAAGTGATGTCATGAACGCATTCTAGCGAATGTTTGCTAACAGTGGAGTCTAGTGGGTCATAATTCAGTTTATTAAGTTTAGGATATTAAGTTCCAATAATATGACCTCGATTCTGTTTTGCTGTGGTGTTTATGTAAACTCCAATTTCTTTTCTCCTACCAACTAGGGCGATATCATCTGCGTATGCCAGGATTTGCTTCGATTTCTTGTAGATTGTACCTCGTGCATTTCCTATGATACTTTTCAGGGTAGAGTATTTCTCTGAGGCTAAATATTTGGTCTGTTGTGGCTCTGTTTTGGCGGAAGCCACACTGGTGTTCTCCTACTATTTCTTCGATGTACGGTTCTACTTTCTTATTAACGAGGACATGAGCGTATATGCTATATTTAGCAGCGATATCCCCCTGTAGTTTCCACACCGGAGTTTGTTTACCTTCCTCTTCCATATGGGGCATATAATTGCTGTCGACCAGCTTGTGGGCATTTTTCCTGCTTCCATATTTCTGTTATCAGATCGTATAGGGGTGTTGTTAATTCTTCTATACCGTATTTGGGTACTTCAGCGATAATATCATCTTCTCCCGGTGCTTTATTGTTCTTTTGTTTTATAATCGCTTCCCTTATTTCTTCTTTAGTTGGTGGGGCTATATGTAGCTGTGGTTGTTGGAAGTGCAAGTGGTTCTTCATTTCTGTCTTCTTCATTATTCATTATTCGGGGAAAAAGTAATTTTATAGAAGGATCAACTTATGCCCCAATACACTAAATGCAGTGCTGCTCGAGACTTTTTTAAATCAGTTCCACTCCAGTACCTACCAGATTATTGTTTAGACATGATTCTAGAGATTCGTTTCCAATAATATTGAGGTTGATTTTGTAATGGTTTCTTGAGGTTAGTAGCATGTCTTAAGGTTATCGAAGATATAGGGTAGCCAAAGAAACCAAAACAAATCTACGTACAACCAATCCACAATATTCTACGTAGTGTAATGTGAAGGAAATAATCGAAATTATTGATCAAATACATTTTTAAATCCAAAAATGCTCCAAAAAAAGTGTTAAACCAGAAGCACACACATGTTCTCTATATGAATGGTTAGCAAACGTAATGATGTTTGCTATTTAGGATGATTGACAATCAAGGTTAGAGTAAGTGTTTAAAAAAATACTTCCATGTAATCTATGGGACTCGCTCTCATATTTATCTATTAATTAATTTGATGAAGTGGTAGCTTTCCTAGCGATTCTAGAACTAGTACATGGGGAAATGGAAACAACGTGCAGACTCCGAACTCTGAACGTGCCATATAATTATTTAGGAGCGTGTTTGACTGTAATCGTAATCCCGTACAGCAACTAATTGACAATTAATGGTAAGGTACAATCAAGTATATTCATTAGTGTGAGTAAAGCAGCAAAGCCAAACAATTTACTACGGTAGGTTGTTGCAGCATTCTACAATGCACGTAATTAAGGTGAGGTGACACATAAATAACGTGCAAGACATACTAATGCTACGTGAGTGCACATCTAAGTCATTTACGCTTAATTAATATATGGTTCGCTGTTTTGCCTTATTCAAAGAACATCCAACTTAATACTTTGCGGTTCTAATGGTCCTTGGAACGCATTCAAAGACAGCAGTTTATTAGACGATTATGACTAACTTCATAATTTGCAAGACTAAAATTAAAAACCATCCTGTTAACATTCTTTCCCAGAACTCCTGCTAATTGTCTGTTAAGAATATCATAACTTTTAAAATTAACCCTCCAAATTTAAGGGGCATTTCCGAGTCCGATCACCGCAGATCCAGTAGCACACGAAAGTTTGTACGATGAGTTTATTAATCCGGGAGGCACACCTGTCCCGAGTTAACCCACATCTAGAAATACCACGGCCGGGTCCTGCTACATATAACGCGACATACTGGTGACAGGTGGATTGCAGTGGGTGGCATCCAACCTTCTGACAACCTGGATTTATAGTAAGCGAGTGCACGATTGCGGTTAGCTGACACACTGACGTTTATGCGATACAAATGTCATGCAAATTGCGAAATGAAGGAAACCCTGTACTGGTAGGAAATTGAAGACGGGACATGTGTCGTGATGCACATGACGAGATCTGGAGATTTAAAAATTTTCAGAAGTGGGATATTGAAAGACACAGAAGTAGGATGATATTGAATTACAAAGATTTCCAACATGGCGAGACATTTCTATTTATAAGAATTTTCAGGAATGGGATCAATAAAATGTTGCTAGCTTCTCCATGTCGGACGATTCAAATACATTGGATATTAATTAAAATTACATATTTGTTACCAAACGAATCAAAAATTTCAATTTTCAACAAATAGTAGTTATAGTTAAGTAGTAGTTATTTCGTCATCAGTCCCAGCTAATAGCAGGGTATTACACGGTTTGTATTTACGTGTAATTCGGTTCGCAGTATTTAAGTCCTATCGAGCTGTTTACAGCCAAAGTAACTATTAAAGCACATCATTAGGCAAACACAAAATAATAAATGGGCCATATGGGATATGTGACTTCGCCAACGAACCACGTAATCATTTTATTTGCATGCTGAAATAAACCCGACTATTTATAAATGCTATGAACTTGTGCAAACGTCCAACGAAATCACACCTAATTTAGAAAGTAAACGCTAAATTTAACTCGAACTTTATATGCTGCGGGACAAAACAAATCTCGTGCGTCTGTAAGGAAAAATATTTTAGCAACCTATTTTCCGCATTTTTCGAAATCCTTTCCTTTCCATCGATTTGGAGAGGATGCTAACCATGGAATCCCTGACCTGTAAAACCAGGAATTCGCTTTTAAAGGTTACCCTTAATTTACGTTCAATCCATTTCATCGCCACCCACTTCCTACAATTAACTCGGAATGTTTCCATTTATACACCAAACTCGGCAATATTGTTTCCTTTGAACCTTGAATTCTCTTCAAGTTCAACTTGTTTTCCGTACAAACTCCGTGCAAATAATTGAAATGTAATAATTGGAGTTGTGTAAACTTGCAACGGACTCCAACTCACTTTTGCGCGAAGAAAACAGCTTCATTGTACGGCAACGTTTCAGTAAACAATCCCAAGAAAAACAGAATAAATTCCCTTCTACGGGGCATAAATGTCGCCAATATTGTCAAGCAATGCGGCAACCTAACTGCAATAAAAACTTGAATCAATAAAGTTTCAATCCCACACTGTAAACCATATAAGCTTATCATAACAAATCAAGCGAGACGGAGTTTAATTGGAACCTAGGGCGAAAACAACACCTTATTGCCCCGAATAAACGAGCGCTGCCGGCCTGATTTACTATAATTGCACGCATAAAAACTGCATCTTATGCGTGGGTTCGAGCGCATGATGTAAATTAAAACCCCAGGTTTAATATCATCGATTTGCAGTCCCCGGAATCACTATTAATTAAACCTGGAGCGAAGCTTCAAAAGCCGGATTTACCTACACACAACTTTCTCTATAATGGGATTAGATTATTTTGCGCAAAAACACTAACATTCCACTGAGTTTAGCTATATTTATTATACTTTCTTCCTTTTCATTTTCCTTTGTGTATACAAAACAATCAATCAACACATCAATGTCCGAAGAACATACCCCAAGTTTAAATGCCAAAAATCCTGCAATTAAAAATTTCTAGGTACTATTTCAATAGAAAACGGTGAATAATTCAGGAAAATCTGCCCAGATCAGTTCCAAACTCTTCTATTCAGTTCTTCTTATTGTTTCTCTATAGATAGGCCAATAGCCTGTTCATTAACTTTGATGAGTAGATGAGCCCTCCTTGTGAGTTTGCCAAGCGGTAGGCTAACCTAACCCGTCGAACCAAGAAAAGAAGTTTCTATAACATGGTTTATAGCTATCATAGATGTATGAGAACCGGGACCGACGCTTTACGCAGCCCGGCCATTTGTATATATAACAGTCGACCATTTTCAACATAACGCAGATATTAAAAAATGAATATCAACACATTATGAAACAATTTTCTATCAAGTTCTCAATTCTTCCCAGGGGCTTACATGTTTTGTATTTCTAGAAGCCTCATTCCATAGTATGAATCCTGAGGATTAGCAGGTGAAACGTACGTAAAATAAATAATCATTAAAATTTAATTGTTGGGGGGTAACCTGCTCTCCATTCAACGTCTTCTCTCAAAGATGCTGTATCTGATGAAATACCTTCAAAATGTTCAAATAATATGGGTCAATTCCTCAATACCGGTGTTAATCATAATTAATAATTAATTATATTATAAACCTATATAAAAGACCCTAGTGATTCGGTATATTTATTCTAGTCCAACTCGCAACTTTAATTATCTGACTTATACGACGACCATTTTGGCAGTTTCTGGGTCTAAAAGCCTCGATATATGATGTCGGGTTGAAATCTTCGTATATACAGCCGAAGAAAATAAACAAAGCTCCAAACTTTCTCCATCTAAGTAATTTTCGGAATCTACTTTGGAAATGAATCTTACTTTAATGGGCTCAATTTGGAGGCTAAATTATGAACTCAAACACGGGGGGTTAAACAAACAGGCACACACACACGCACCTACATCCAGAAAGTAAATAATTAATCAAAAGTTATTTTGGGCATTGAAAGCCATAGGATAGACACCCAAAATACAGTTGCGAAAATTAATAGAAGGTAAGAGGGGCCTTTGAAACGGATTTAAACGCCAGCGTAGCAAATCAACGTGGAAAAGCGAGGCCCCTCTCTGGAAATAGGGCTTTAATTGGAGTAAACACAGCCTACCTGGATCGGTCATTATAGAATCATTCCGCTGCGTGGGTAATGTACTACATTCATGCATATGAAACAGTTTCAGAAGCGATCAGCAAACGCGCCGGCAGAGCCACCGCCGCCACACTCCTCCTTAAGAGCAAATATCGCGTGGTGGATAAGATTCAATTAGGGCGAGACTAATTGGGCCGCGGTGGCTGCCGCAGCTTGCAGAAATAATTTGAATATAAGCAACATTTAATGTGAAGATATTTGCTTTTGTAATAAAGTGACTCTTTAGGAAAGTATAGCGCCGCGGCGGCGAGAGAGAGCGAACGTGGGGGCGCGTCGGGAAAACAGCTCGAAATTTATATCACGATTATGGTTTCGGGTTCTCGCTTATATTGCACCCTGGCCCGACAGTTCATATTCATAAACATAGTTGCTTATATTAACTTAATTATGCGAGTTCGGCGGGTCGCTGCCATAACACTTGGGCCTTACAAGGCAACACTAGATATAACGACTAACCCGTAACGCGATTCCTCTAACCAGGCGCAATAATGGTCAACTACAACCCCATCAAGTTTAATATAATACGACCTTGTTACGTACATGCGAAAACGGCGGCTTTTCGCCCCAAAACACGGCACCGGCAATAAATTTAATCAAGAACAGTTACGGATATACTACCACCCGGCCACCTTTTAACAACTTTTTGACTTAACTAGTCCTTCCCGAATTAAATTATAAACAGAGCTACGTTTTATGATACCCTTGGTAAAATTTTAGAAGCAAATCAAATGAACCACCAATATTCGATAAAAAAGAATTTGTGAGGGTTCCAAACAAACTGCTTGTCGACTTGGAGTTATACATTTCCTTACTGGCTTCTCTTTATTGAACGAATGAAAATCAAGGGAACTGCAAGTGAAAGCGAACACATCAAAAATATCGAACAATATTGAAGGTTAAACACGTTTCTTTCAGCCATTCACTATCTATGGCTCTTAAAAACTTCATCTTTATAAACCATTAAAAACACTAGACATTTTGGATCATAAATTAAGTTAAAGAAAATTATGGAACGTAAATTAACTCAAAAGAAAATTGCTTAATTTAGAACTTAAGAGGATGTAGAGGACGCAAGAAACTACATCGGAACTGGACTAGTAGCAGTAGCAGGAAGTACTATTAAGTGATAAATGAACCTTTAATGTCAATACTCATGGTAGTAATACACATACTAGGTTTCCTCGAGAAGAAATTTTACCAAAATTCTAACAATTGAGCACGCAGCCGTTCCTATGGTATGCAGATGCGTATCTGCTTAAGGACCTGGGCCACATCTCGTCTTTTAGATGATGAAGGCTACAAAACGTCTCGAAATATTACAGGATAAGATGTTACCTGTTTGGCGAAGAAATGTTTATTATCCAGCACGATAATGCTCCTGAACAGGCAGTAATAGATAACAAACCTCATACTACAAGAAACTCCACCAAATGTAGAACTATTCGAAAGACTGATTCATGCCTGGTTGCAGGGAAGGAACTAGGAAAATTGCATGCATGCCTAAAAGATGGGAAGGGTAATCAGCAGCAAAAAGCTGGTCCATTAATATTAAAAATGGTTTAAATTTAAATATTATATTTTGTAAAGGTGTAGGTTTATTGCAGTGTTGGGTAGTAACTAAGTAAAAGTAACTCGTTACTAGTAACTAGTTACTTTTCAGT
>JABXWE010011883.1:0-39713 GCA_014611495.1 Limonius californicus | reverse complement strand
TTCTCCGGTGCAGAAATGGGGCGTCAGTTGTTTGTTACTCTCTTATGTAGTTCACAAGACATTGCGGGTTTCGTTTTAATAAGTGCACCATAGGCGTTGCAGGTACTGGATCCTGTACTGTTTTCTATAGTATCATTTACACTGTTTTCTTTAGTTTATTTTAGAGCAAAAAAAAAACTTATTCGATATGTAAAGTTATGCAGAAAGGTGTGGTTGTTATAAGTAGATAAACTCAACCATTTTCGAGAAGATTTAATTATTATGAAAACTCGAATAGCCCTGAAAATATTGAAATTTTGTGCTATATTGAATACATTTGTAGCAAAGATTCAGGACAACAAGGCTATAATAAAACTCATATAAACATTTGTCAATAGACGCTTAGAATTCCAGGTTTAATCAACTATTTCAATCACCCTGTATAAGAGAAAAATATCAGTAGTTAAGTGAAATTGATTTTAATGTAACTACTTGTATTCATTTAATCAAAAATCACTGTATAAATTCTGGAAGTAAATTAAATGACAATATTTCAGACTACATATCGGTCGCAAGGCTGGATACCCGATAGCAGCAAATTTCCACCCAATTTACCAGGAGGAAAATGGAAAATTCGTATAACTGGAGCGTTTGCTAACAAGACTAAAGTTGTTATATTCAATTGGTTTCTTGATGTACAGTATTTGTAATACTTAAAATGTCAAATTAATTAGATCGGCGTTATAGTACAATATATTATTCTGTACAGATATTATCTAGTTTAAAAAAAATATTTTAAACATCTTCACATAATTTGCAAGATGTAAAATTTACTAGAATATGATTTTGTGTGTAAATTCAAATATATCCAAAAAATAAAAATTATCATTTGCTTTATTTATCTATATTTTAGCAAGCAGTGCGGTATCTTTGCAAATATAAATGTCCATTGAAATAGTTCTAAATATTCTATAGTAATATAATGATAGTGGGGCTCTACACCCGATGACGGAGTTTTGCCTGCAAGGCAGAAGGTCAGAGCTCCCATATCCTTGGTCTCACGGCCGGTTGTCGCGTGTCAAATATATAACACGTGGTGATCTGGTGAGCGTCACGCATTAGACTGCCGCATTATTACCCTTTGTTCATTCTAACGCAGGTAACCAAATGTTTAAACCGACCGAGGCCCCGCTAGGCATCGAACTCGCAACCTTTAGCTCCGGATGTCCAGCCCACTGGCTCTTCTAATTATATAAAACATTCTGAAATAATCATATTGACAAGGTGCATTAGGAAGAAAACAACAAAATACAAATTCAAACATTATAATATCTTTAATGCTACTATTTTTTCACAAAATTGGAAAAGCAGATTTAGTTTAAAAGGAAAATTAGTTAAACGCTAATGAACATTTAAAAAATATTTATCAAAACAAAACGTTTGCAAATTGTTGTTAAGATGTAGGTTCAAGTTACTATTTTTGCTATCACACTGTAAATATATATTATCGAGAAACAACGATAAACTCAGACATATATAAATTAAAACAGATATGGTGAATTTTATACATTAGTAACTTGTTGAATAAATAATTCTCTAATATATTTATACCACAGTTCAAAATATGTATTATACATATATAACCGTTACAGTATGAAATTCGATATTTTATAAAATATTTAGTTTTTCATCTGTACCTATAGTTACGTTCTATATAGTTCGGATCAATACAAACGTGTTGCTGGTTCGGAACCTACATTAAGCTGTAGGTCCCGTTAGCGTATCTATAGGAATGTAAATATGACGCCCATACCTGTTACTTCAAAGTATTTGAAATCTCAATGACTATTACAGAATTCGGACTATGTGTTCGTCTGATTTTTGTACATTTCTCGCAATAAAACTCGATGTTAAAATCAGATTCAGTATATACAAGATTATATAACTTAAGTGAGAATACCGCGAGGTTTCGCTTATCGTTTTATACTGATATATTAACCCGGTTACCTCCATTTCACGTTTTAGTGAAGCTTTGCCTTTCCAGCAAAAACAGACGACAATGTTTTCGTTGTTCCGGAAAACAATTTTTGGCATAATCTGAAACAACACCAGGTCCTCGTCGCTTTGTTTTTATCACCACTGACGTCATCCTAGCTGCCGTTTCTTTCTCTCGTCCTTCTCTGTGGGGCATGGACAAAATAAAATTCAAACTTTTTGGCTTGCTGTACCCTATCGCCGAATTAAGGTAAATACTATTCATATTTTCAGTTATTAGTGGAAATTATAAGCAGTGATTAGTTGTTTACAAAGATTTTCGATTTGTGAGACGCAGAAATAATTGTATTTTTACTAAATAAAGCAACCGTTGCGAATTGTTTAGTAAATTTTATAATTAATTTACTTGTGTTGTCTTTTTTTTGTTGATCTTAAGGTAAATGTAATAATTAGTGACGGCTCGAGGAGCAGGTTCGGCCATCTCGAGGCCCTTTATACGAGTATATATAATGTATAGCTGGATCGACTCTGGTCGTCATTCGAATGATTTTTATGTGTAACTGTACACAGTTTTTATTTAATTTATGCATATATGACTTATTATTTTTGTGTATTTTCTTTTTTTGTGATTTTTATGAGAATACTGAAGTAAGTAGGAAGCACAACAAGGTAGGTTCGAATCTACATAAGCTATCTGTTCTGGTTCTACCACGAGGATCTCCATTTAGCTTGAAATAGTAACAACCACTTATTTTGACTTACCCCCTTGTTACGGCTTAAACGAGCTTTTACGTCGACCCGCAACAGGAAAGATGGAAGTGCCTTCGGCTTAGCTCAGCGAAGTAGGGAGTGGTTCACGAGAAACGTTTAAGGGATAGGAAATCGAACGTAGTTGTGTACAGAGTTAGTCAAAATTAGTGGGCGCCATCTTCTAAATCACAGCTGAGATCAAGGAACAACCAGTTCGAACGGAGATCGAAAGTCGACTGGCGAAAAAAAGGAAACGCGAATATCCAGAAGCTAGAATATTTCATCATATGACGAAATATGTTTCAAGAATTCTAGAACAAAATATTCCACTTGGATCTTCCGGGAAGGATAGGATTTCCAGAGCCATTCTGCATAGAAAGGATTCTAAGAACTGTTTTCGGTCGGCTTAAACAGACTAAATATACATGTCAAGCGTTCCTTTTCGGCAGTTTCAAAAAAGTGTCCTTTCATCAATTAACTTTTGAGAATAATAAAATAGTAATCGACTTAAAGCGGCAATTAAAACAAGACTTTCATTCATATAAAGCGGCAAAATCAAACGAACGTAACACCCGACATTGGCTAAATCAACATTCCTGAAATTGTATTCCACGAAACAATCTCTTTCTTATCCAGAAGACGAAAGTACAGTCCGCTTTAAAATAGGCGACACCCACTAACAGCGCCTCTGCCGTCTTGAGTTGTAAACTAAAACGTTTATTAATTGGAACCGGGCATAAAAAATTTAAATATATTGAATAATACGCAATAGTTGCTAATAAAGTGGGGGAAAATGGTTGGAAGAGGTAGTATTTGTGCCATTTATGGGTGTAACAACTACAAAATTCAAGAAAAGGCAAAATCTTTCTTTCGTTTTCCTAAAAATCAAAAGATGTAAGTAGTGAGGTTATGAATTTAATATTATTATAAAATAATTAAAACCAGGGCAGTTAAGTATCTATACAAGACCGAAAAGACACACTTTTGGTAAATTAATGACTACATCAAGTTCCTTCCTAATATTTGGTATCTATAACTAATTTTTAATTACTTTAAGTAGTTAATAACCATGTCTGTTGTTAAACGTATTTGGTTTGTTGTAGCTGCTCTCAGTGGGTTGCCAAAAGCAAAAGAGCCGACTTAGATGAAATTTTTAAGACGAAAGGGCCACAGCATATGTACAACAATTATGTAGTGTGTTCCGATCATTTTGAGGAAAAATTTTTTCGAAATAAGAATCTGTTTAGTCAAGGGTAAATTTTCATCTCTGAAATTTAATTTATTAATCAATACATATACTTATATTTGTTTAAAGAATTTGGCCAGCTGCAGTGCCACAGCTATTATTGTATAAGGAAACGCCCAAGCCATTTCGTTGCAATATAAGCAAAAGGAAGAGACACAATTCAGTTTGCGAGAGAATTGATTCTTCCCATAACCAAGATGTAGTTCAGGATAAAACTGTATTATTTGAAACGGAAGCTATTAATAATACTGATATTCAGAACACTAAAGATTCTTATAAACTGTTTCGAATAAAATATAGGAACTTGCAAAAATTGTTGTCAAAATATAAAACAATAAATGCAAAGTTAAAGACTCAACGAAAGCAGTGTCGTCAAAGAAAAAGTTAAACGAATAGAGAATAGTGTGTGCCAGGGTTTCATGAATCTGCAGAAGAGGCAGAAAGGACGGAAAGCTAGAGGTCGAAGGTACTCCGAGCAAGATAAGAACTTTGCTGTGGCATTACATTATTGTTCGTCTAAGTCCTACAGATTTTTACAAAAACATTTCTGTTTGCCATCTGTTCGGTCACTTCGAAAGTGGATAGCAAATGTTCATGTTAAACCAGGTATAAATAGTACCGTTTTGCAATTATTGAAAGTAAAAGCAGAAAAATTGCAAAATCCAGAAAAAGTAGTGTCGATAGTTTTTGATGAGATGTCTCTCAAAGAATTTTTGACTTATAATAGCCAAAATGACTTATTCGAAGGGTTTGTAGATTTTGGGTCAATAATTCCTACTTCTCAAAAATCACCCCAATTAGAATTTCCTCTATTATGTAATCAAGCATTAGTTGTGTTAATTAAAGGTATATATTGTAATTTTAAGCAAATCATTGGATATTTTCTTTCCAAAGATGCAATGCCTGGTGATATATTGAAAACTATTTTGCATAATGTAATTATAAAAATTCAGGAGACCGGCTTTATACCAAAAGCTCTTATTTGTGACCAAGGCTCAAATAATGTGCGGGCCAGAAAGTTATGGGGAGTGACAACTGCTAAACCATATATTGAAGTAAAGGGTGAAAAAATTTATTGTTTTTATGATCCACCCCATCTAATCAAATCGATTAGAAATAATCTAAAAAAATATGATATTCGACACGAAAATAAAATATACAGTTGGTCGCATGTTGTAGAGTTTTATAATAAAGATTCAAACATGGTGCCAAGGCTTGCACCTAAACTTACCAAAAAATGTATGACACTTCCACCATTCTCACCTATGAGAGTTTGCCTTGCAGTTAGAGTGTTAAGCCATTCTGTCGCTTGTGGTATATTGACACATGTTTCATTTAATTCTTTACCAGGTGCTGCAGCATATACAGCCGAATTCCTAGAATTATTCGATACTTTGTTTGATATTTTTAATAGTTCGGTGGTCAATTGTGCAAAAGAATTCAGGCGTCCATTATCTAATAAGTCAAATCATTTTGAAAAATTGGAGATTATACAAGCCTTTTTAAATAAATTGGAAGTTTTGAACCCTCAAAAACGTAATCCAATTTGTATCCAGGGTTGGGTAGACAATATAACGGCACTGAAATTACTATGGGCAGAACTGAATACAAGATTTAATTTTGAATATTTAATGACTAGAAGGTTAACGCAGGATTGTGCTGAAAATTTATTTTCTATTTTGAGAAGTAAAGGTGGCAATAATGTCTGCCCCGATGCTTCTAAATTTCGATCTGCGATAAGGGTTGTTGTAAGTAATCAACTGTTAAGTCCTGCTGATGATAGCAATTGCGAAATCGATGCAGCGACATTTTTGTTTCAAAAGAAAGATTTATCAAGAAAGAAAAATCAGTTGAATATTTCTATTGGAAATACATCTTATACTACAGATATTGATGTTGCTGATGATATACCTGATATACCTCAGAGAAACGCAGATAATTATGTTATGGCGTGGGCCAGCAGTAAACTTTTACATAATGAATGTAAAACAGCGTTAACATAGTTGAGTGTATTTGGTAATGGCCACAGCGACTGGCTTGGAGTTATTCTACCAAAGTCGCTCAGGTTCGAATCCTGAGCACTGCGCTTTCCCAGGGTGTTTGTGGTGTCTGGGGCATGGGGTTTTTCAAGGTTGGGGCATGTTAGACCTGTGAATAGCATGAAATGTGCTGAGCCGGGGTAAGCTGGGTGGGATGGGAATCGTGGAGTTGCCGAAGGCAACTCCACGATTCTTAAAAAAAAAAACTTACAGGTGATACGCTATAAAAATTATAATTTAATTAAGTTGTTATTTGTAGGTATGTCCTGTAAATATGCATAAATATCTAAAACGTGAATGTATATTTATTAAAAACTATATTTTTAAAATAATTAAAAACAAGTTTCAAGTACTTGTCCATGGTCGCTAGAGAGGTGAGGAGACAGGTGAACACGTAACTACTGCTTTGTTTTAAAAATGAATGCCAAAAAATACATTAACCTTGTATAAAATTTATCTGATAGCGACCGTTTCGAAATGATGGGGCTGTTCTAAATTTATACAAATTAAATTTCAGTCTGTAAATAACTCTATAAAAAACAACATAATAAACAAATTAATATTTTATATGTTTGTTCAATTGCGGTATGAAGTTGTCGGTTACAGTTATTCTGTTTGTTTTGATTCATTATGTTTTGGGATCGGTGAGTGTTTGTTTACGGAAAATAGAAAAAATATGAACAAAATAATTATTATTGTTTCAGTACAAAATATCTCAAGAAAATTTGACAGTGGAGTATGTGGTTGAAAAATATGTCGACGTAAATGGGGGGTGTTACAAAATAGGTCAAAATGTTGCACTGAACATGACAATTAAATTGAAAATTGATCTGCCGGATAATTATATGGTACTTGTAAAAATAATAACGGATTCAGATTATTAATAATTTAAATTTTAATTTTAATTCAGGCCCAGACCGTTGGATTTAAATGGTTACTTGACGATTATCGCGTACAGATTCTTCAGTTCCAAAAACCATTAAAACATATTTTGGAAATGGAGATGTTCGATATGCAGTCACTTATGGTGCACCATGCAAGACCTCCTGTAATTTGGCCGTTGCTAAAAGGTGTAAGTAATATTTTTCATTCATCTTTTAGAGATGAAGCCATCTACACGGTGTATCCATGACCAACCAGAACATAGGGAAATAATATAGCAAATAGAGTTTCCCTGATATTATCTACTCAGCCACATGTAAATGCAATACTTTTGACTTAAACTATAGTTTAAAGTAACAGGTATATATTGCAGTTATTAGGTCATTATCATATCTAATTGAAATAAAATGTTTTTTTAAATGGGTAAAATTATTCGCTTATTTAGAGAATTACAACAAGCCGAAGCATTATAGTCGACGAGTAGTTTCTTTACTTGTGTTTTTCATCCTAAATGATTTATTGCTGATGTTACTGATAATTTGAGGTACAAGCAGACCTTTCCTGAATGTAGCAGCTTCGCCACACTTTTGACATAAAATCAACGTTTCGTTTACTGAATGCCAAAGCCAATTTATACGCCATGGTAACGTTTCAACTCCATAATGTAACAGCTGCGTTACACTTTTAACATAAATCAACGTTCCCTTTATTGAAATGATAAAATCAAATTATTCGATATGATAACGTATCAGTTCCATAAATGTAACAGTTTCGCTATACTGTTAATATAAAATCAACTTTGATTTTATTGCAACACTAGAGCCAAATTAAATGACATTAAAATGTTTCTGAACGTAACAGCTTCGTCACACTTTTAACATAAATAAATTTATTGAAATCACCAAACCAAATTATACGACATGATATCGTTTCAACTCCATAAATGTAACAGTTTCGTTACACGGTTAAAATATAATTCACTTTGATTTTATTGAAACACCAGATCCAAATTAAATGATTTTAAAATGTTTCTGAACGTAACAGCTTCGTCACACTTTTAACGAAAATTCAACGTTACGATTACTGATATGCCAAAACGAATTTATACACCATGGTAACGTTTCAACTCCATAAATATAACAGCTTCGTAACAATTTTAACATAAAATCAACGTTCCATTTATTGAAATGACAAAACCAAATTATACGACATGATAACGTTTCAACTCCATAAATGTAACAGTTTGGTTACATTGTTAATATAAAATCAACTTTGATTTTATTGAAACACCAGGACCACATTAAATGACATTAAAATGTTTCGACACTTAGAATGTAACAGCTTTGTCACACTGTTAACATAAAATCAACGTTTCGTTTATTGTAGGTATTGCCAAAACCAAATTAGACGACATGATAACGTTTCAACTCCATAAATGTAACAGTTTGGTTACATTGTTAATATAAAATCAACTTTGATTTTATTGAAACATCAAAACCAAATTATATGACATTAAAATGTTTGGACTTTCTGAACGTAACATCTTCGTCACACTTTTAACATAAAATCAACGTTTCGTTTATTGAATTGCCAAAACCAAATTATACGACATGATAACGTTTCATAAATTAACAGTTGCTTTACACTGTTAATATAAAATCAACTTTGATTTTATTGAAACACCAGAGCCAAATTAAATGACATGGTAGTGTTTCGACTTTCTGAATGCAACAGCTTCAACACACATTTAACATAAAATCAACGTTCCGTTTATTGAAATGACAAAACCACATTATACGCCATGATAACGTTGTAACTCCATAAAGGTAACAATTTCGTTACACTTTTAATATAAAGTCAACTTTGATTTTGTGAAACACCAGAGCCAAATTAAAGACATTATAATGTTTCGACTTTCTGAATGTAACAGCTTCGTCACACTTTTAACATAAAATGAACGTTCCGTTTATTGAAATGACAAAACCAAATTATACGACATGATAATGTTTCAACTCCATAAATGTAACAGTTTCGTTACACTGTTTAATATAATCAACTTTGATCTTGTTGAAACAACAGAGACAAATTATATGAGATAAAAATGTTTCGACTTTCTGAACGTAACATCTTCGTCACACTTTTAACATAAAACCAGCGTTTCGTTTATTGAAATGGCAAAACCAAATTATACCATGATAATGTTTCAACTCAATAAATGTAACAGTTTCGTTACACTGTGAATATATAATCAACTTTGAATTTATTGAAACACCAGAGCTAAATTAAATGATATGATAATATTTCGACTGTCTGAATGTAACAGCTTCGCCACACTTTTAACATAAAATCAACGTTCCGTTTACTGAAATACCAAAAGCAAATTATACGACATTAAACCATTTCAACTCCATAAATGTAACAGCTTTGTTACACTGTTAATATAAAATCAACTTTGATTTTATTGAAACACCAGAGCCAAATTAATGACATTATAAATAAAGTTTCGACTTTCTGAATGTAACAGGTCACACTTTTAACATAAAATCAACTTTCCGTTTATTGAATTGCCAAAACCAAATTTTACGACATGATAACATTTCAACTCCATAAATGTAACAGTTTCGTTACATTGTTCATATAAAATCAACTTTGATTTTATCGAGACACCAGAGCCAAATAACATGACATGATAGTGTTTCGACTTTCTGAATGCAACAGCTTCATCAACATAAAATCAAATTATTGAAATACTAAAATTAAATTAAATGAAATGATATTCCAAATTTATGTTTGTAACAACATCCCCACAGTTTTAACATAAAATAAACGTTCTGTTTATTGAAATACTACAATTAAACTAAATGAAATGGTAATATTTCAAAATTATGCATGTAATAGCTTCGTCAAATTTAACATATAATCAACATTCATTTAAGAAAGATACTGAAATTAAACTAAGCGAAATGATAATATTTCAACATTATGAATGCAACAGCTTTGTAACACTTGTAATATATATTCAACGTTTATTTTATTGAAATACTAAAATCAAATGACATGATAATGTTTCAACTCTATGAATTTAACAACTTCATCACACTGTTAACATAAAATCAGCGCTCAACATTGAAATACCAAAAACCAAATTATGTGACGCCATAATACTTCAACTCCATGTACCTAACAGGTTCGTCACCCTGTTAACATAATATCAAGTTCATTTCATTTAAATACCAAATCCAAATTATGTGAGCATAATATTTCAAATCTATGAATGTAACAGCTTCGTAACACTGTTAACATATAATCAACGTTCAACACTGAAATAACAAAAACCAAAATATGTAACGCCATAATACTTCAACGCTATGTACGTAACAGCTCCCTCACCCTAACATAATATATAAGGTAGATTCATTGAAATACCAAAATCAAACTATGTGACAGAATAATATTTCAACTATATAAATGTAACATACTTGCCACACTGTTACATAAAATCAACAATTAATTTGATTCAAATAACAAACCATATTACACGATACTATATGTCAACCCTGTGAATGTCACAGATTCGTCACCCTGTTAACATAATATGAACGTTCATTTCATTGATATAACAAAACTAAATTATGACACAGAATATTTCAAGTCTATTAATGAGACAAATTTGTCACACTCTTACATAAAATCAATGTTCTACATTGAAATACCAAAAACAAAATGAATGACATGATAATATTTCGCGAATATGAATGTAACAGGCTAATGTTTCGAATGTATAAATGTAATAGCTTCCTCACACTGTTAGCATAAAGACAACAGCCATGTTATTGAAATAACAGAAGTTAATAAAACAGACTGATAATGTTTCAGACTACTTATCGCATACGAGGCTGGATTCCAGACACCACTAAATTTCCACCCAATTTACCAGGCGGAAAGTGGAAGGTCCATTTAACTGGGGCGTTCGCAAACAAGACCAAACTTGCTGTATTAAATTGGTTTGTTGATGTTCAGTATTAAAGTAGATCAATTTTATATAGCGTTTTTTTAGTAAGCTGTAATGTAAGATATGATATAGCTGGTTTTTGTGTGATAAATCAATTTGTAAAACATAACAGTTACTTAAAATATACTTCTTCATGTAATTACAACTGTTGTCCTTTAAGAAAAACATGCAATTTCCTTATTTATTCCGTTTCTTGGAATCCGCACAGATTACAAGGTTTAAGAAGAGCAACGAAATAGTCCTAAAGTAGAAGAAACAAAAATTCTAAAAATTACAAATTTAAACTTTGTTCAACAACTCGGGTAAAGTAAGCAAGTAAGCATTTGGGAAATGTTATTTATTAAGAGGATGGAAATGGAATATTTGGAATTGCAATACGGAAATGGGCCACAATTTTTTTTTTCCAGCAGTTGTTATTGTAAACACCTTATGTGAACACTATTTGGCTAAAGGAGACTGTTTTTGTATAGATGCAGAGTCTATAATATATACAATTTTGTAACACAACATCTTACCCATGTTGCGGCATTCCTCTGTGCATTTTAAACAAGGACTGGCGGTGAACCAGTTTAAAAATAATATGTCTGTAGATGGCGGGAAAAATAACTAACAATTTTTAAGGGGTTGATAACGAATTTTACCAAGTAGTATGTTATATGGTGGTAATTTAACAGTCTTCCTAAATAGGATATCAACAAGGACAACAATTATATAGCAGCGAATTTTTATTTTCTAGGGGCTTCGAATAATTTACTACTGCTTGTTATTTTCTATTATATATAAAGGGAGGTTCACCTTATAAAATAACCTGATCTAAACCAATTTAACTAAGTGAAACTGAAATGAAACGGCGCTTAATGCGGTTCAAATTTAAAGGGGAAATTTCTAGCTCGCTATATTATTATTTGTAAGTATTAGTGGTTAACTATATAATACAACACAAAATAATAAAACATAAATAAGTGTGTACGATTTCATTCAGCCGACTGTCTTTGTTCTGAGGCGTGCCAAGTTGTTAAAACATTTGCATGCATTTTTCTTTTTATATGGTGTATGAGTGCAAACGATGTTTTTGGTTAAGTCCAGAACGGATTGCCGTAATTAGAATAATTGTTAATAATACACTACTATTATACTGTTATGGAGTAATAAATAATTTGTGTTGAGGTAAGTTCTATGGCTAGTTTGTGCTTAGGTGGACGTATTTGTTTCCGGTTTTGGAGAGTCATGTATCGACCACTGCGTATGCCCTGTGAATGACATTGCCCCCAGATATCTTCACGATTATGTAGATTAATTTTTTTCAACTATTTGTTAACCATACTAGATCAAAGAATACAATTGAATTTACAGAAAGTTTTTAATTCGAGGAAGAAATGTGGAATTTATTTAATAACTGCTTGTGGCCCCGAATATAACATTTGACTATTAATTGTCAAATGTCACATCCGACTGAGTAACAGGCCACCAAGTATATAAAACCATGGAATACGTTTATATTAATAACATTTATTATTGCCTTATTCAATGCAGTTTATATAGTGTTCAGGAATCGAACCTGAGCGACTTTGGTAGAATAACTCCAATGTCAAGTGCATTAGCTCCTACTCTACCGCTGCCCCCTAAGATATAACTTAAACTGTAAATTAAAATATTATGTAATAGATCTATTGTAAAGGATTTTTAATATGGTGAAGTGTCCTGATTTAATAATAAACTATGTTACCTTACAATGATTTAACTAAAAACGCTATCTTACCAAATTCTTCAAATCCGTTTAAAGCATTTTCTCCTATGAGTGCTTCGTCTCTTAGGAGACGTAGCGAACTTCCCTCCTATGCCTGTGTTGCGCGTTTTTAAAGTACTCCAGACGTATAGGACCTACAGCTTAACTGGGCTCCGAACGAATGCAAGTGTAACCACTTCTACTCAAGAGAAATGTTTACTAGGCCGAATACCTCGCTGGTTTTCCGTTGCCGTACGCGGGAGAGCGACCGTTAAAAATCCGATGTTCCGATACGGGGAATAGAACTTCAGTGTTGACCTCTAGTCTACGACCGCCTCTTTGTATATTTTTGCTCGAATTTATTACAATTTCTACAACAATATTTTTACGATCACACTTGTATTACACAGGGTGGGACAGCTAAGGTGTGGCCCCTTAAAATTAGATATAGAAAGACAACCAAAATCACAATTTCGTTAATTTAGTTATATTGATCAATGCTGCCCCTATGTAAGTTAAAAACATCTACAAATGTGGATATTAACGGAATTCTGAAAGCAAATTATTTCTTCCCTACGACGATAGATTGGTGCACGAACTGCATCAAAACCAACCTCAGAGAAGATTCCAATTTCTAATCCAGAATAAATTCCTTTTAAATCCATCTTTTTACAATTGTGTATTGACCATTCGGTGTAATTTCCAAAAAGTGGTAAAGTGAATAGCCGACACTCGCAATATTACGCGTACATAAATCCGTACTGGATACGCATTACCATTTTTCAAGATATATTTGGTGTGGCATCATAGGTAACCATATTATTGCACCACAATTCTTCCATGAAAGTTGAATTAGAAAACGCTGCTTGTATTTTCTTCAAAACATTTTACCCGGGTTTTTGGAAGATGCAGAACTGATAGTATGATGAAAACTTTGGTACCAGCACGATAGTTGCCCTGTCCACTACAGTTGCGTGGTGAGCAATTACATAGATAATCTATTTGGAAAAAATTGGATTGGAAGAGGATCTGTGCATCCATGGACACCAAAAAGTTAAGATATCACTCCACTAGACCTTTCTTTGGGGCACAATTAAAGAATTTTGAACATCTATTGTGCGCGATACATTATTAATAGCTTTTTTTTAGTATGCGTGAATGATGAGACATGTTTACAATTCCATAACACCGCAGCCTTAAGGCTTACTGTATCGCTCATTGTGTCACCTATTCAGTGAAGAGTTTTGCCGTTTCTACCAGGTTTAGTAGTCTCTGCACTAGATTTTCTCTTGTTAGAGTTTCTCGATAGTTTGCTCCTCCCAAGAGTGTATATATATCTCCATCAACGAGAGCTTCACAGTCGAAGATGGTATGAGAAGCTGTTTCGTCCTCCTCATTACGAAGTCTGAAAATAGCTTCTTCCTCTGGATGCCCATTGTATACATGTGTTTTCGAAGGTGCCAATGACCGGTTATCAGCCCTGTCACGAGCCTGACGTGGAGTCTGCTTAATCATAGTATATCATCCGTCAGTTTTTTGTTATAATTTCCTTAGCGTTGCTTTACTATGTCTTAATCCACCCACGGAGTTCAAATGGTTTTGGTGTGCTTTGTTTGTCCACCCAATCAACCAGTTACGTACTGTGGTTTTGGTGACTCCAAATACGGTGTCAGGGACAGTAAAAGGTGTTTCTGATCCGTTCTTCGCAAGTGTGTCAGCATTTTCATTGCCTTGTATACCCATGTGTCCCGGCACCCACACTAGGGTTCCCTGTTATGGCTTGCCAGATCTATTAGGTTTTGTAGACAATCCCGGACTAATCTTGTATTAATCCGGTAACTAGCTACGGCTTTTATAGCGACCTGCCTATCTGTTATGACAAAAATATCTTTTCCTTTGTAATTTCTTTTAATGTTCTCCTGTAGACGTATGTCTATAGCGTGAGTTTCTGCTTGGAATACTGTCGCATTTTTCCTTAGACCTGCATATGCATTAAATTGGGGCGATTCGCCATATATCCCTGCACCAGCGCCGTTGCCAGTTTTAGACCCATCTGTATACCTACCAGATTAACTTGTTAGTCTGACCACAGCATTCAATTATCCCTTCGTTCCAGTCTAGCTGGATGTTGAAGGGTTTATCGTAGCTTTGCCTGATTGGCATCATGTCACTTCTCATTTGTAGTAGTGAGTTTGTGATAGTTTTTCCTATTCTGGTGTGTCTAGAAATAGTGCTGTTTTGCCAGCTTTGATTGTATTTCAGCTTGTACACCGCTAACCTAGCCTCCGCAGTGGCTGAAAATGCTACTTTTACGGAAAAAATTCTATAACTTTTGAATGGAAAGAAATTTTTTCAAATTTTTTTTTTCAGTTGCTAGTAATATACCGAGGGATGTATTTTGTACCGAAACAATTAATTTTAATTTAATTGAAATATTTATATACATATACCGGCGATCATTTAAATTTTTGGTCAGCTCTTGCCATGAAAAAGCAAAGTAGTGTCTTTGCTTAGTTCATAAACCTGTAATTAATTAACTTGTCATTTTGACATAATGAATTTATGGTATAAGGTACGACATGCAGTTCATATTCCATAGCTACGTATGATTACGGAATTTTCAATATATATTTATATTTATACAGCATGGGCAAACAAAATCATACACTTTCAGTACTAAAAACAAAAATTACAATTTTTGTGTTGGTAACTTAGCGAATACATCTTATGTAAAGTGTTTCCAGTTATTTATCTAGGTATCTATAAACAACCTAAAATATGACTAACAACTTAAATATTACATTTTATGCATGGCCTAAATTAAATTAGCAGTACTAACAGTAAGTGTAAGCAAAGCTTGTACTTCTTCAGTTGCTTGAAGTGCTTTTGCAGAAAAATCTGATCTCAAATGTGAAATAAATGGGTCCGAGGATACCAAGAGCATATGCATGATATCTTCATTTGTCGAGAATCGACTACATTTTCTTGTATTCATGAGCCGGTACCGTTTGTAGTCCTTATTGCGGGCTTCCTGAGCTTCCTCAGATAGATGACCGATAGGTAAGGCTGCTGTTGCTATTATATCTTTGCCGTGGAGAATGATTTTGTGAACCGTCATAGGCATATAATACCATTTGTATTTATCCACAAAAAGTATTGCTGTGCTATGAGCGTAATCCCCAAATTTGTTTGCATCAATTTCTGCTCCCGAAGTTATCGCTTCTAAAATTACAGAAAATCCTTTGATCAGTTCCTCATCCACACCAATAATTTCTACAGTCACCTTCGGATTTTGGAAAAACCGACGGGATGTGTTCCCATCGTTGGTCGTTCCCGTTCCTTGTTTTACAAAATCAACCTTGAGACCCAGTCGTGCTTGGAATTTTTCTTGTATTTGTTTTTTTGTTTGTTCTTTTATGGGGCGGGTATCAGCTGTAGTTGACCACTTTTGAAAAGGTAAATTATACGCAATGTGTAGAATACATTCCATAAATTTGATACGTGCATGTAACGGTGACATTCCGAGACGATACGCTTCTTCATTTGCACTTTTGCTTTGCACTGCATCTAGATTGTTCATTTCAGTGGGCTTCGCTTTGCATATGAAACAAGCAGAGGAAGATGGTGTTCCTGTTACAGCTTGAGCTATTTTCCCGTCAATCATTGTAAATAGCATTTCATGGGCAACATTAAAAATCCGTCCACACACATTAATACGAGTCTCGACCAGGTTGGATATTTGCTGTTCCATATATTTCACAGAAGCTACAGTATTTTCTTTTGTTTCCTTACAGTACTCAAACTGTATGGCTCTGCAATATCGGGTTGATGAAGGTTTAGGATTTTTCCAGTGTACTTGTTTTGTCTCTTGTGTTAAAACTAAACGCAATGGGACCATTGAAATCATAAACAAATTAGCATCCGAGAATGGCTGGTCAGATTCATTATAACGTTGTTTAAATTCATTTTGACCTGAAGAACCATCACAGCCCCACTTTGTCATCAAAGTCAGTGCCTCTCCTTCAATTTTAGCGATTTCTTCCTCCCTTTTTGTTTTAAATATTCTTTCAGTCGTATGGTCTAGTAGACTTTGAAGCCCGACTCTTGCAGAAGTTTCTGTTATTTCTACGCCTTCAGGATAACATCTTTTCTTGGCGGCAGTTATTTTGTGGTAAGGAGGGAAAATATCGAATCCAATTTCTTTAGTTGAACGTCTTATCAATTCATATTGTCGTTTTGATAATTGTGCATCCATAAACAACGCTAACGCTTGATCGTCTGCAAAGCCTGGAAATTGGCGATCTTCATTGATAGCAGCCGCTGCCGCAATCTGTTCTTTTGGAATTTTCTGTCGCAGTTCTTGGACCTTATACCTCTTACTTCGATCAGAACACTCACTGAACTCTTTTTGTGGTCTTCCCACGGATATTGTTGATCGCTCTACACTCTTCAAATCTACGGTAAATATTCCTTGTAGCCACTTTTCGTTTTTCTGCCGGAACCTTTTTTCATTGCGGTAAACAGCTTGCCATTTTTTATGGAAATGTGGAATAAATCTTCTACTAGTTTCTGTCATCACTTCTTGAAGCTGATCATCTTTGAGATTTGGAGACATCTCACGAAATAACGAACTAAGAACACTTATTTCACGCCCGCCCTCAATAAATTTGTCAACCAAAACTTTATACGATATTGAAAACGTATCCATCTTTATTAAAATATACAGATGTATTACTTTCCAAAACTATTGTCAGAATGACAACTAAATGTCCCAATCAGCATTTAAATACATTTTGAGTAATTACCTGTAAATAACTTGGCCTAATAGCTCCCGTTAACGATTTCTCGAATTTTCGCCAAAACAAATTACTTAAGTAATTATTGTATTAGCAGCTTTGCCGCAAGCCAACGCAGTTGAAATTTGTCATACAAACAGGCAACATTCCATTGTTTAGTAATCTTCAAACATTTTAAGTTAGTAAGGTGGAGTTAAGTAACTCAAAATTAATCGATAACTTAAAAAAAATTATTAACCTACATATAATTAAAAATTTATAAATAACAAAGTTAAATGTCGCTCTATAATAGCTGTTATTAGACGTACAGTAATAATATAATACCCTGGAATTATTATTTAATATTTTGATTCCATTGATCCTACATAGCACACAATAATCTGTTGAACATTACCAAGGAAAGCACAATATTTATCCATTTTTGGATGTCTCGTTTTTGATCATTGAAATACTATTCTTAATGTGCTTAGTAAAATCTAATTTATGTCTGAAGTGTTAGATTAGTTCATATAGAGTACTATTTACTATTAATATTTCATAAATTATGATTTTTAGAAAATCCTATTTTTTCCGCTATTCAGCCACTGTGCCGCCTTGATTATGGTATTAAGAGGAGACAGGGTTTAGTAGGGTTTCCATGGCTACTGTTGGGGTGCTTCTTATTACACCTGTGATACACAAGCAAGCAAGTCTTTGGAGTTTGGATAGCTCCATTATAGCTTGCTGTTGTTACACTTTAGGCAACCACATCAGTGATCCATAGGTAACCATAGATTTTACCACGTCAGTTTGCAGCCACTGTACCACGCTTGATTTAAGTCATCAGCTTTTGCCCAGTGCCCGCTTTGTTACCATACGGGTTATCTTGCCTTTGTTTACAACTTTGAAGATTTGCGATTTTCAGGTTAGCTTTGCATCCAGGATATTACCTAGATATTTAGCCTCCTGACTCACTTGCAGTTGCGCATTGAAAATATTTGCCAGTTTTAAACCGGCCAGTCTCCTTTTTCTAGTGAATGGAACCAGCACCGATGTTTTGTGGATTTATACTAAGGTTCTCCTTGGCACACCGTCTTTTCACGACGCCTAGAACTTTTTGCATGAGCTCTGAGACTGTGTTGCCGAACTTCCCCGAGATAAGTATTAGCAAGTCATCGGCATGCCCCTTGATGTAGTATCCTTGCCTATTTAGTTCGGCTAGGAGCTTGTCCACTACCAGGTTCCACAGCAGGGGTGATAAAACATCCTTTGGCAGCTACTGCCTCCATTATCTCACCAGATAGGTTTGAATGTATTTTTCTGTCATTAAGCATGATTCTAAACCACCTACAAATTGTGTCTTCTATTCCACGATTTCTCACCGCAGCTATTATTGACTCGAAGGAGGTGTTGTCAAAAGCCCCCTGGATGTCGAGAGAAGCTGCCAGTGAAATATCCTGTTGGTTAATTGTTTTCTCTATTCTCTTCCCCAACTGATGAAGAGCAGTCTCGCATGATTTTCGCGATTGATAGGCTTGTTGGTGCGGATGAAACAGACTCCCTGGAGGGAAACTTTCCCTGATATGTCTATCGATCAGTTTTTCTATCAGCTGTATCATAAAAGATGATAGGTTGATAGGTCTGTTTGCTTCTGTCTGAGAAAAATCCTTTCCAGGTTTCGGTATAGAGACAATTCTAGATTTCGTCCATGCAGAGGGAACAAATCCTGTTGCCAAGCTTGCTTTTAGTAATCTACAATGCTTTGTAATTAGTATGGTATTCCCTTGCTGTAAAAGCACAGGTATTATCCCATCAGGACCTGAAGCTTTGTATGGTTTAAACGTGTCAATAGTCCATTGAATGCTATTGTGGGTGATTATTTTATTTATTTGCCTTTTAAGGCCGTTATATTAAGTTGCGCGAGATTCAGCTAGCAGGGGGCGCTACATGTAGTTCTGGAAAATGCGTTTGGAGAAGTTCTGCGATGTCTGCGTTCCACCAGCTGACATCCGTATTGGCGGATTTATACATACCCCGGCAGTTGTTTTGGTATGAGTTTAAAATAGCGTCGTGAAGTTGGAGGGAGTTTAGTTGTTAATAGCTTAGCTTTTTTCGAAATCTTTATTTTAATTTGAATCCATTGTAACAAATTACTCATGTATATTTTCCCTTAGCTTACTATTTAAAACACTTGGCTGGTATAATGTTTGCACAAATATCTTGCACGCTTACAATTGCTATTAAAAACTAGAAGACCAATAGCACCAGTGTAAATATTCATAGATATTCAAAATTAAATAAGCTAACATGAACTACTGCAAATATTTTCAAAGCGAACCAAAAAACGGTGGAAACGTATCTCTGCTTGTATTGAGTTTTACCTGTGTCGGGTTTCATTTAAATCGTAATTCTTACAAGAAATGTGTAAAGCCCTATAGAGCTGCAGCGATTATTTTTCTAATCTCTCTGGTTTTCCATTAACGGATGTTGAAATATCAAGATTAATATTAATTGACCGACTTTTGTGTAACGTCATTGGGAGTTAGGGAGACAAAAAAAGCGCCAACGCGGTGATATAAATCATTAAAATTGAGTGATATATTTTGATCAGCAAAAATTCAGGGTTATATTCATCTGCAAAAGAGTGTGAGATGATTGGAATTTCAATTTCGTAACGAATGCTTAGTGAGCACTTCTTTGGGATGTCATGAAAGCCTTAAAAATGTTGTGAATAATTTGGTAATAACACAAACGGTTAACGTAACGAATATAATTTTAAGTTTGAACTACTACAGTTTAATTTTAAAAGTTACAAATTGTTTTTTGACTGTACTACAATGATATATAATTTTAAAATGTCCTAACCAGTTAACCGTTTCAGAAACTAATTTGTATTCAAATATCGAATAATTCGGTAATTATCCCATCTACCGACATATTCAGATATAGAATAGTTGGTATTACCAGTACCGAATACTTAATCGAACTATTCGGTTATAACGTTCGGAGGAGAAGTCGAGCCTAGAATTTCAAGCAGTGCAGATGTTTTTGATGATCAGTGAAAATAGGGTTGGGATAAAGATTTTTCCTGTAAATCTAACCATTACCGTTAGCCGTATATTAAACTTGATATAAAGTTGGATTACCTACATACAGGAGTTCAGAACACCGTGTGGTTGCTCGCTTCGTTCTAAATGCATACAAATCTCACAACTAACCAAAGCAAAAATAGAAGTGTACTAAACCCTCTATTAGGGAAACTCTTGGCGCATGCAAATCTAACATATTACAATGCCGATAAAATACATTACATTTGCAATAACATTTCGAAATTTTGGCAACGATTTTTGTTCGAATTGAAAATTTTAAACATCTTTAATTGTCGATCAAAATCAACGCCCTGTAGAATGGAGAAGCAGGATGAAGTAACGTAAGAATAGAGCAAATTCTTATTATAGCGGTTATTCAAAATGATTTCTCTCCGGAACGAAACATTGTTTTCTTCGGTTATTACATATCCAATTTAAAGTAGAGGTTTCGTTATAGGATAAAATAATTACGTTATAAGATTGAGCTAAAATTTTCAACTTTAATTGTTTAGCATGCAAACCTTCAAAACCTCCTATTTCTGTCCCACCCGCTGCAGCTTCCTCGGGATAAAATGAAATGTATTTGGATTGTATGGAATAAATGTACGCATTTTATCGTGGGCCAGGATTTTAGTATCCCTTGACCTCCTGCCTATCGCTTTGTATGTACTAGACGCCTTAAATGTATATCTTATATCTCCAAAAGTTTATTTATTATTCAAAGAATAGCTACCTTAGAGAGCATGGAGCGTAGCCCACGAGTTCAGTTAGCAGAAATTAAAGTCTTTGGCTCGGATTTTGACAGAACAATAAAATTAGTCAGTGCCGGTAAACTATTTCTTGCCTTGCTTCACTGAAGTTCTTATTAAATAATAAGTAAATATTAAACTTTAAACTTATATTTTACATTTGCTTTTATCTGTAGTAAATCTGTACACACCTTCATGTTATCAAAGTTAAAGTAATTAGTTTTACAACGCAGCAGCAAACAGTTAATTTATTATTTTTTTAAAGATGGCTATCATACAAATCATGGACCGTAGCCCACGGGTACAACTAGTCGCAATTAAAGTGCCTAAGTTTTACTTTGATAAAAAAATAATTATATTAGTGAATGCAATTAAATCGCAGCTTCCTATTTGACTTTATTTCTGTGCTACTGGCTGCAGCTTTGGCAGGGTACAAACAATAGCGATTATTCTCATATTCTGATTATATGGAAAAAGGGTAGTCCTTTTCCCCTACGTACGGATTACAGTATTCCTTTGAGCTATTTGTCCTTGTATATTTCCAGAAGTGCAAGACGTATTAAGTACATATCTTAAATCTGAACACAGCTTATACCTAATTCTTTAATAGCTGTTTCGCAAAGCATGGAGCGTAGACCACGAGTTTAACTATTGAATATTCAAAACTTTGGCTGTGATTTTGACGACAGAATAATAAAATTGTTAATTTTTTCTTCTTATTAAATAATAAGTAAATGTATTGTTCTTAACAATTTTAAGGGTTTTTTTTATTCATTAACTAGGAAAGCATTAGGTTGTGCACCACCTGCACGGAATATTACAGAAAAAATTTAAAAATATACACTTTTATCCTTATATATCCTTCATTGTATTCATTTTTATTAAAATTTAATGGTTTATGTTGTTAGAATTAAGAAGAAAATCGGAAATATTACTCTGTACTGCAAATTAATTGCAACATTTTACATAACATAACATTCTTATCGCCCCATCCCCCCCCCACCCTTCATATAATGACTTTTTTCTGAAATCGTGCTGTAATTGTAATATTAATTTCTATTTAATTGTATTTTGACGCTAAGGCTACACTACGACCTAAATTATTAATTACAAACCTTAAAAATTACCACGAATAGGTAGATGAAAGCAGAATAGATACCTATCTATTGCTCTGTGTCTGTCTCTTACGTCGCGGCTTTGCGAGAATGTCCGATATGGTGAACGTAAGACATTCTGGAACGTCTGCGCGACCGCGACGCAAGCGTGTATAAATGCTGCACCTCGTTCAATTCGAGCCAGTCTCAGTCGAGTGGATCCTTCTATCGTGAATGCGTATGTAGCAATTTTCGTGTTAAATGCAATTCACGACACTGAAGTAAATGAAGAAGAAAGGCCTCTGTGTGTCACTTGCTTAAAAGTTTTGGCACCACACAGCATGAAACCCAATAAACTTAAACGACATTTGGAAGCGCTTCATAGTGAGTACATTAACAAACCCTGACAATTCGAATTAAAATTAAGGCCATATGAAAAGCAAAAATTATTTTTTAAAAAAACTTTATCTGTTAATGGAAAAGCTTTACTTGCCTCTTACAAAGTTTCATATAAAATAGCCAGATGTAAAGAGTCTCAAACCATTGGTGAAGAGCTTATTCTACCAGCTACAATTGAGATTGTAGAAACTATGTTTGGAGATAATTTTGCCAAGCAATTGCAGGTCATACCTCTGTCAAATGATACTGTTGCCCGTCGAATTGGTGATATAGCTGAAGATGTACAGCATCAGATTTTCGGGAAGTTGCGTGAAAATTGTTTTCAATTCAGCTTGATGAGGCAACAGATAGCAATAAAGATGCTCATTTAATTGCCTGTGTTCGACTTTGGGATGGTATAATTTCACTAGAAAGCAGAAAATGACCTGGGATTTTCTCAATCACGAACACTTTATTGGTACGTCAGCAGTAGAAGAACTACTTTTCACCAAACCAATAGAACTTAAAGCAACAGCAATTGCATTATTTGCTATCTTAAATGATTTTGTAAACGAGGCAAACATAGAGTGGAAAAATTGCCGCGAAACGTCGCTACTGACGTGTTTGTGTTCTACATAATTGATTTATATTTATTACTGTACTGTGATTGACTGTGAATTAACAAGTAAGTACAATGCTTAGGCAGTGTGTAAATAATATCAACAGTTTTTTTATGTGTTTGGGGAACTAACTTTTAAATCACCAAATCGTATTTTCACCCCACTTGTACGAAGAGCTTACGAACTTTATTTCGGAGTTAATGTAGGAGATCAAGATAAGTCATGGGCTCCTCACATATGTTGTAAGACTTGTGTAAAATTGTTAGCAGGTTGGATAAAAGGTAATAAACGTAAAATGCGCTTTGCAGTACCAATGGTGTGGAGAGAACAGAAAGATCATGCCACAAATTATGACTTTTGCCTCACTAACATACTGGGCATCGGACCGAAGTCCAAGCATACTGTGCAGTATCCCAAATTACCACCAGCTTTACGGCCCGTCAAACAGAGTGAAGATCTTCCTTCCCAAATTCCAGCAGAATCTTGGAGTTTGGACGAAGAAAAACCTGAAAACACGGGTATTGCAATTGATGATATGCAATTCGTACAGGAAATCGACAATGATCCACTATTTCAAGCATCAGAATATTCAACCACATCTGATTTCACAGGTTCAACTGAATGATTTAGTTCAAGATTTAAAACTTGCAAAATCACAGTCAGAACTTCTAGCATCGAGATTAAAAGGATGGAGTCTCCTCGAAGGTGACGTACATACTTCCGAAAACATCAAAGGACTTACACATTATTTTGCTCAAGAAGGGACTTTGGTATATTGCACGGATGTTGACAACTTATTTCACGCATTAGGGCAGAAACATGAACCAAGCAATTGGCACCTATTTATAGATTCTTCAAAACTTAGCTTAAAAGCAGTTTTGCTTCACAACGGCAATAAATACCCATCTGTACCTCATTCCGTTCATATGAAGGAATCATACGAGAATATGCGATATCTCCTAGAACATATCCGGTATAATGACTATGAGTGGTGAATCTGTGGAGACCTAAACGTGATAGCGCTTCTTCTTGAACTTCAGCTGGGATATACTAAATACTGTTGTTTCCTGTGTTAATGGGATAGCCGTGCACGTGATCGTTACTATATACAGAAGGAATGGCCACTACGTCAAGCACTAACTGCAGCTCAAAAAAATATTACCAACGAACCACTGGTTGATTCTAAAAACGTATTTCTACCACCACTGCATATTAAATTGGGCTTAATGAAAAATGTCGTTACAGTACTAGATCGAAATGGAAGAGGGTTTTTGTATCCGAAACAGAAATTTCCGAGTGTTAGGCAGGCAAAAATTAATGAGGGCCTATTTGTGGGACCACAAATACGAGAAGTAATGAAAGATGGCGAATTTGACAACGTACTGAATGAATTTGAACTAAGAGCATGGAGAACTTTTACAACAGTTGTGTCCAATTTTCTTGTAAATATCAAAGCGTGCCTACAAAGATATGGGATGTAACATGTTTCTAAAAATTCACTTTCGGGATGCTCATGTAGGAAAATTTGGGGGTGCCGTAAGCGACGAACAAAGAAAACGGTTCCACCAAGACGTTGCAACCACGGAAAAGCGACACCAAGGCAGATGGAGTCATAGTTTGCTTCCTGATTACTACTGGACATTAATCCGTCATGCCCCAGAGACCAAATATCGCCATAAAACATCCGCAACAACATTTTCAAGTAAGTGCAATATTAAGAAGATACCGATATTGATATATTTTTGTATAACGCACGACACTTCGTAGCAAATAAAGTGTTCGTGATTGAGAAAATCCCAGGTCATTTTCTGCTTTCTAGTGAAATTATACCATCCCAAAGTCGAACACAGGCAATTAAATGAGCATCTTTATTGCTATCTGTTGCCTCATCAAGCTGAATTGAAAACAATTTGTAACGCAACTTCCCGAAGAGCTGATGCTGTAGATCTTCAGATATATCACTAATTCGACGGGCAACAGCATCATTTGGTAGAGGTATGGACTGTTTGCAAAATTATCTCCAAACATAGTTTCTACAATTTCAATTGCAGCTGGCAGAATAAGCTCTTCACCAATGGTGTGAGGCTTTTTACGTCTGGCTATTTTATATGAAACTTTGTAAGAAGCAAGTAAAGCTTTTCTATTAACAGATAAAGTTTTTTTAAAAAATAATTTTTGCTTTTCATATTATCTTAATTTGAATTCGAAGAATTGTGAGGGTTTGCTAATGCACTCACTATGAAGCGTTTCCAAATGTCCTTCGAGTTTATTGAGTGGGTTTCATGCTGTCTGCTGCCAAATTTTTTGAGCAAATGACACACAGGGGCCTTCCTTCTTCATTTACTACAGTGCTGGTGAATCCAAAATTTAAGTATTCTTGCGAATATTTTCTTGATTTTATCTTTGGAACCACGCTCGCCTGTGCACTTGTTGGTGCTTCACTATCGTTTTAATGCTCGCTTACGCCCACCTAAATATTTATTCAGGATTCTGTGTAAATCTACTGCTACTCGAATACCGTGAATTGCAGTTAACACGCAAATTACAACATACACATCCACGATAGGAGGATCGACTGGACTGAAACTGGCTGGAATTGAACAAGGTGCAGCATTTACACACGCTTGCGTCGCGGTTGCGCAGACGTTGTAGAACGTTTGAGACAAATCGGAACTTCTCGCGAAGCCACGAGAATGTGCAATATAATGGACGTAAGACAGAGAGCAATAGAGAAGCATCGATTCTCGTTTTATCAATGCAACGGATCGGTGTTGCCAAGTATCAAAAAATGTACCTATTCGTGGTAATTTTTAAGGTTTTGCAATTAAGAATTAAGATCGTAATGTAGCTTTAGCGTCAAATTACAATTAAATAGAAATTAACGTTAGAATTACAGCTCCATTTCAGTAAAAAGTATTGTATAGGGGGGGGGGGGATGAGAATTGTGATTGAAAATTGGGTCGCAAATACTAAAAGGTTGAGAAACGCTGCTTTACACTAGACAACTCTTAATTTTTCTGTTTCTTCCTATTTCTTACCTATTCGCTGTTGCCTTTTTTTGGCTCAAATTAAATATGATTCTATCATACGCAAAAGGGTGAGCCTTTTCTAGTATATGAGGATTGCAGTATGTCTTCGAGCATCTTTGTATATTTCGGGAAAGGAAAGAAGTGGTACCTAGGTAGCCCACGGGTTGGGCTAGTAGAAATTAACGTCTTTGGCTTTGACTTTCACTGCAGAATAGCAGAACTAACCAGTACAAGTCAATTAATTCTTACTGTAATTCGCTGCTAAAGTTCATATTAAATAATAAATAAATATAATAATTTCAACAATTTGAACGGCTTTTTTTTTGATTAGCTTGATATGTATTGGCATTTGCATCTGAATACATTTTGTGAAATAACAAACGCAAATTTAAAATTATACAAAGTTATCTTTTATTTGTGTTTACAGTTGACAGCAAAGCGGAAATACTACTCTGTACTTTAGAAGCTTTGTGAGTTTTTAGATAACCACCAAATTAAAAACATATTAACCTTCGATAAATCAGAACAACCGGAAAATTAATAGAATTGCAACCTCATACTTTGCTGTACTGGAAAATTCAAACAAACATCAACAAACGCGATCGGCAGTACAGTATCGGTATATGGGTATCGAATTTCGGTTCCCAAAAATGTGGGTGTTTGAAAGCCTTTTTATTATTGTCCTTGTAAAGTATATCTGCGGACTGGTAAGTACTTACTTTTAATTGGATAACTTAAAAATTATTAGACTTCGATTTAAAATGTAATAAATGTCAAGAAAATTGTTGCCATAGTAAAAAGATTTTTTAAATAATCATGAAATAACATCATTATTTGAGGAATATAATGATGTGCTATATTTTGGGAAACATCAAATACTCAGTAATTACTGCGGTTCCAAAGTATCAAAATTGTGTGTCTTTAATATATATTTTAAATAATTCGTATTATTTGACTTGATCATCGTTAATGGAACCTACCAAAATAGCCAATAAGAACAAATGGCTGGCAACTAGCGTTTAAAGACAATAAAAACGTAATTTGTTAATTTAAGTTGAATTCTGTAAACTACTACAGTATATACAGGATAGACCAGGTTTTTAATTAAAAGTGGTTGGTGCAACCCAAAATACATTATTACACCGACTGAAATTATTGAACTATTTCAAAGAAATGCTAGTTTCAGTCAAGTTCTACTCTTACTATAGTAATAAACAGATTTAGTAATATTAATTAGATTAGTATTTAACATGAAAAGCACCAACTATGGTAAAAACTGAATATATAAGAAAAAAACAAAAACTTTGAAAATTTTTATTTAATTTGAAAATACCAAGGGGCGTTGAGTACCAGTCTTAGGGTTCTGAATTGGACTCTTTATACTATTTTGGGGTTAGATGGCTTTTGCACCTCCCCACAACTGGACTCCATTGTCTAGATCGGTTTGTCTATTGATTTGTATACAAGGAGTTCGTTTTCTGTTGTGGTTGCCCCCGAGGAGTAAATTCATTTGCTTCAGTTTGACGCGGATTTGTGTTTTCTTCGTTGTTACAATTATGTGATTTGCATGTTAGTTTCTTGTCCAGGATCAATTCTAAGTATTTTACTTGATTTGCAACTGGTACTTGAGTCCTATTTCTTAATACAAGTGGACAGTGCGTTTCGTTATTTGTAAAGATGACTTGGGCTGATTTAGATTGATTGCCTTTCATTCTCCAAGTATTAAGTCAGTCTTGTAGGTGGTCAAGATGAGTTTGCATGCTTTTTCTGCGGTGTCGATTGCCTTGGGGTACACCTGACTTAATAGAGCGGCACATTAATGTTTCAAGAATATATTTGACTTGAAAATGGTGGAACCGCTGAGGTAGGAGGTAATAAGCAGTGGGGAAAGTAAGTTTTCTATAGAAGGCAGTCATGCCAAACTCAGTCGAACGCCCGTTACATAACTATAAAAACAGTTGTACATAGATTCCGTAACTCTAGGATTTTGGGAATTACATTTACAATTCTGTGCGTTTGTGGAATTGTGGAGTGATATTCTTGAAACTAGATCAGCGTTTCGCAAATTGGAAGGCGTGCCATCTGGAGGTCCGCTGGGGGAGGGGGACATATTATCTTTTTTACAAAAAAAATTGCATATGCAGGGTGTTGAAAAAATACGTTCGGATATTTCACTTACTTATAGATCTCCAATATAAACAAAAAAGTCGCAATACTTAGAAAATCAACCGTTATCAAGATAGTGTCAAATTATTTACGCAGTTTTACGCAGTTTTTACGAGTAGGAGTGCAGAATCGTATTTATCGCCTACTATGGCAGTGGACAAAACAACATTTGTTTGAGTTCTTGTAGGTGTCAACATTATTATTGTTGTTGTTGGAATATGTATATCAACGCGGAAATGTTAAAATGTGCATGTCATGTTCATATGATAAGTGCAATGGTAATTCTTATGAGGCACGTCGCTTGTATGCCGAAGCATTTCCGAACCGGGCACTTCCGTGTGACAAATTTTTTACAAATTTGCATCAACATTTATCCAAAGTTGGCGCATTTAAATCAAGAAACAGTGGTGGTGGTCGGCCTGGATCAGTTTCTACTCCTGAAGCGGAACGTAACATTTTAAGGAGGATTGAAGAAGATCCAGGTATCAGTAGAAGACTTTCTATCGAAACAAATATTAATGCGTCCCTAATTTGGAGAATATTGCGTGAGGAGCTATTGTACCCATACCATATTCAAAGGGTACAGGCTCTTATTGTGCCTGATTATGCTGCACATCTGGTATTTTGCCGATGGGCACTGACAAGAGTTGCGGAAAACGCAAACTTTGTTAGTGAAGTCTTATTTACTGACGAAGTTAGTTTTACAAAAAATGACATTTTTAATTCCACAATAGCCATGTTTGGTCAGATGCAAACCGTCATGCTATTATTGAATCGAATCATCAATAACGATTTTTAATTAACGTTTGGCATGTTGTTTTTGGAGACCATATAATAGGTTTGCCTGTTGACTGGCCAATTGTATCTTGACCTTTTGCGTAACGCCTTGCCACTATTGTTAGAAGATGTACCCCTCATTCATAGAATGAATATGCAGTTGATGTACGATGGGGCTCCTGCACATTTTTCCATGAGGATCAGAAATTTCCTAAACACAAATTACAACACGTGCATAGGGCGAGGGGGTTTAGTTGTATAGCCACCTAGATCTTCTGACTTCAGTCCGCTCGACGTTTGTGTTTGGGAGTATTGAAACTGGTTAGTTTATTCCAGCCCTGTGGATAATTTAAGCAAATTGCGAGAACAAATAGATCATGCCTGCCAGACTGTTCGTATAAATCCTGGAATCTTTAATCGAATGCGGCGTTTATTTTCACGGAAATGCGAAGGATGTGTACAAACGGAAGGAGTACATGTAGAACATCCACTTTAATTATTTGTAATTAAAATGTTTTATTTATTATTTACACGGCTATTTGTTTTCGTGGGTGGGGAAGTTACTGGAATAACAAACAATATTTATTTTCTTAAGAAAGTCCATATCTCAAAAACGGTTGATTTTCGAACCCATGTTTATTATAACAAAATAATAAAATATATAATATAATATAATAATAAATATTAAAATAAAAAATAAGTAAGTAAGTATTTTTAAACACCCTGTATAATGTACTTACGAGTACAATCTAAAACTATATAAAATTTATCAACAGTTTATTTAAACAAACTAGTGATGCAGAAATGCACCTGTTTTGAACTGCATAACTTGTCCAAGTTGTTGAACCGGAGAGAAATTTCATAAAGATAAAATGTAACAAACGGCAATATAATCTGCATAGCTTTCTTGAATATTCCTGTAAATCCTCTTGGGAGTTAATCCAAAACTCGGCAATGGTTTTCGGCGAAAGTTGTCTCTTATTTTCTGTAGTAGATGTTAAATCAATGAAGTGTTCCTCTTCATCCAACGATAAATCTGTAGGTGCAACATCAAACGAGTTTGTTATGTTCTCCTATCTAGTCAGAAGACTATCATTTTCAAAGAAGTAACGTATTAAATTTTAGATAACGTTTTTAAATGATGTTCTATGCGTCTAGAAATTACACATATGGCTTGGTTTATTATCGTTAATAAATGTTATTAAATTAATGAACATTTCTCTGTCTTCACTGTTTATCTTATTTGACCAATGTTCCAATTTTTGCAAGAAGCTGTTAACGTTATCTGCGAGTTGTAATATAGAAACATTATTGCCTTGCTACTGAGTATGTTTCAACGTCAGTCAAATAAACCAGTTTCATTATGAATAGTCGGTCAGCAACATTCTTCGTATATTTGCCGTTTTCTTCTTTCAAAAACGCATCTTTAAGTTTTGTTGGAAAATGCCTCTTTAGTTTACTTGGTTTCATACTATCGGTGGCTAAAATATTTAAATTACACACTGTGGTCGCTCTTCACCATTAACGACTGTATTTATAAAACCAAAGTTTAAACACTCGTCAGTCACACAATATCTCCTAGTTTTTAATTTGGGAGTGTTGGTAGCTTCTTTATTTGCAGACGCAGATGTACTTGTAAGCTCAAAAATACGTTTAGAACCGAAAAATATTTGTACAAACTTTAAGTCACTCAAGTGCAACATAGACCAAATTAAATATTAGGAGTGTAATCGCCGCTGCGCTTACTATTAAACTAATCTAACTGAACATGCATCATAGTATTATACGTTCTGTCCCCATTACCAGCATTTCTGGGCAATTCTACAGCGCTGGTGAAAGTTCGATTCCGTCTCGCTGGAAAGGGGGCCGTGTATTACAATATATTTAAAAAGGGGGCCGTGAAAACTAAAAGCTTTGGAAACGCTCACCTAGATAGACTCGAAGCGCACCAAAGCGAACTAGCCAGCTAGCTAAGATGTGCTCCAGAAGACGGCTGAAAAGATGATGGCCAACCGACATTAACTACAGGACAGTAGCTAAAATTACAACGATTACAAGAGTGTTGTCAATGGACAACTACAAGTCTTAAACATAACACACACGCCATTTACTTATAGTACTCTAGAACAGTTTGCTTAACCAAAAAATAATAAATGTTCGAAATTGCCTACATCCATTTGATCCTGTGTGCTTTTTCTTTGCTTTTCGTTCTTCATGTATATTTATATTTTGTTGTTATTATTATATTACAAAATTTCAAATCATTATCATGCAGTTTCTGAATAGTGATAGGTATACCTTACATTTGCTTTCAGTAGGTATTCTTCTAAAATTGCTGTTCTGGCCGGCTACACTTTCCGGACAAACAAATTTACAACCGTTTCTTGAAAGAGGTTTCAAGGCCTCTAAATATTTTTGTAGATGGTGGGCTTCTAATTAGATAGTACTATATATATATATTGCGGGCTGCAGCCGCATTTTCGGGGAATCACCAAATATAAGTAACAAATCTATTTTCCTGGCATTTGAACACACATGATTCAAAATCTAATTATATTGAGGGTGCGACTAGATTGCCATAGGTGGTCAACGTTGATCAATTCAGTTAAATTAATAAAAGCGTTATTTGGGCTGCCATGCTATGTGGTGTTGGGTTGTGTCAACCTCCTTACGAAGGGGACACTTTAACGGATTCACCCTGTAGTGTCAGTATTCTATGAGCTAATTATTACAGTATAGCTGAATTAATTTGAAATTCTATGGATTGCTTTTAATGAAACCAATTTCTATTTCCAGCAAAATCAGTACACAGTATTTCAGGAAAACCTGACATTGCCGGAAGTAGACTCGAAAGTTGTAGATATAACTGCAGGCGTTTTCCCTCTAAATGAGGCAACAAACGGAGTAAATTTTACGTTTAAGTTCCACATAAAATTGCCTTCTGATTCTAAGGTAAGAGAGTTTGATCTCGTATTTGTATTGGCTATATATTTATTGCTTCTGATTTTGATTTTATGTAATTATGTAAAAGGCATTTTAAACAGTGATAGAATGAATGAGTTGTATTTGAAATATATTTCAAGGAACTGAAAACATTTTTAGCTACGTTTGTTAATTTTAAAATGTGAACATAAATCGTTAAATGGTAATACACAAAAATTGTTCACCACTCAGAATTTATTTTTAATATAAATAACCGAAATTCAAATTGTCCACCATTAACTACTTGGCATTGACACTTTTGTGGTTATTTTTCTAAACAAATTGTTATGTGAAGTACTAATTTTGTATATCACCCAACTGATTCATGATGGGAACTAAGAAAATAAGAAAGAATAATAGGGTTGCAATTGAAAACAATTAATGATAACGTCATTGCGCAGAAATCGATAGAAAAAAATTTACAACAGGAAATGTCTTTTCAAAAAATAAATTTGACGCCAAGGTTTTCCAATAAACTATTAAACAGCGAAATTATTTATTTTGAGCGGTAGTTTATCCCCACACTGTATATAGTAGTTCAATTTTTAATAAATATTTTAACCCTGTATTTCAGATTTCTGCAACTGCATTCAAATGGTTAAAAGGCGACTATAAGCTGGGTCTTGTAAACGTATACAAAACAATCCCATCGGCTATACAAATGGAAATGTTTGACCTTCAATCGCTCTTTGTAGAGTGCTGTAGACCTCCTGTAGTTTGGCCTGTACGAAAAGAGGTAAGAAGCAGAAAAAAGGAAATATTACAATAAGCAATATACACTAACTGTATTAATTGATTGAAAACGGAAATGAAAACTCTATGTAGAAGTTCTGAGGGAAAGAGAAAAACTGAAATATTATTTTACACTTTGACATGACGTAGCGACCATTTTTTTTAATTTTAATATTAATTCCTGCTCAGAAAATATATCGCATATTTCTCCTTCGTATATCTATAAAAGTTTTATAAATTACACAATCTGCATAAGGTTTTGGTATTTTTTGTGCTACGGCAGTTGCTCTATTGGCAGTACTTTATACGCATATTCTGTTTTTTAACTGCACTGATGTTTATTTGTTTGAAATTCTGTAGTCAGAATTTGTATTCATAATACAAAACTTTTTGTATCAAATGCTTCCGTAATGAAATTTAATAAAGAACACTAATCACGTGATCATTGCAAGTGGACGCCAACTTTTATATTAGTTTAAAAAATTCCTCTTCAATAAGCTGCTAACAACGAAAACCTTGCTACTCCTATACAACCAAACACCTACATATATTGCGACAGCAAAACCAACTTGATAATCAAACAATATCTTCAAACACCGAAATATCATTTGCCAAGTTCCTTAAAGAATTTTCCAATCCCTTTAATCAATTACTACAGCAGAACAGTCTCATCCTCAACACCCTTACTCAACAAAATTGCTTCATTTCGGCGGTTTTTTTTTAAGAATAGCATTTTGGAGTGCCAATGGCTTGCAGCAGCATATAGAACAAGTAGTAACCTTTCCACAGATAAACAAAATAGACATAGTACTACTATCCCAAGTCCACTTTACCACGAAAACATCTCTCAATATGCAATTTACTACAGCCATCACCAGGATGAGACGGCCCATGGTGGAACGGCAAGAATCGTAAGCAAATCCACAGTACACCATGAGTTATTCAAACATTAGCACGATTATCTTCGTGCCAAATAAATACAGGTAAACAAATTGCCTACTAACCTTAACTGCTGTTTATTATCCACCGCGGCATAAGCTTACTAAGGAAAAAATGATAGACTTTGCATCAATTGATGTGATTATAATGCTAAACATACGCGTTGGGGATCAAAGTTGATACCAACAACAGGAAGGGAGCTCTATAAAGCCGTTAGCATACAAACCTATACAAATTTCACCCTAAACCAACTAAACAAAATCCCTGGTACTTTTTCATCTCAGACAGCCTTTCAAATAATTACATCAACCTACGTTGACTGACAATACTTACAATTAGTGCAAGGATCGTCATGAGTGAAGCTAGTCCAGTGCTTTATATCAACAAAACGGACTTGAAAGTGTTTAGTACATATCTAGAACAGACATGTAATACAAAATTAAGACTGAAAACATCTGAAGAGGTTGAAGAGGATACGAACTGCTTCATAAAAACTGTTCAAGAGGCACGATGGTATGCTATACCCACCACTGGGTTGCACAAACAGAAACTTAAATACTGGGAAAAAAACTCCGGATCAAAACCATGCAAAACAATTCATCTCGATCAACTGGACAATGACGACATCTACACCCATAATCGAACTTTACCATCAACATCTCATTGTAAATGGAAAAGCTAGTGACAAGCAAGAACAAAATGGCAGCGAACAGGCAATATTAATGACAGAATGCAATAACAGCCGTGCTAAAATTGTAAAGGTAAATTCAAAGAAGCTCGAAATGAATCAATACAATAATACCTTAGGAACCTTTCCAGAATCGGCCATTCACTACAAAAGGGCTTATCTATAGACACCTGTACCACCATTGCGTACTACAACAGGTCGATGGATTCGATGAGACCTTCAAAAGGCTGAACAATTTGGACAACACCCTGCTAATGTATTTGACCCCATACTGATCTCTGCCAATTGCGCCCTTTTCTCCTCGTGGAATAAGGAATGCTATACCGTGCCTTAATAATAATAAAGCCCCAGGCTACAATTCTATTTTTTCCAGAATATTAAAGGAACTACCAAGTAAAGGCATAACTTTGCTAATCATCCTATTTAATTCTACGTTGTCACTTACCTATTGGCCAACACAAATGAAATTTGCTCAGATAATAATCTTGACAGAACTTGGGAAAGATCCAACTGAATCAGCTTCGTATCGCCCTGTTAGCCTACTTTCTGTCCTATCTAAACTTATGGAAAAGCTGGTGATTCTTTCACTGACAGCCTCTTCGTCCCACTGCTGCTCTGCCACGGGTTTCTCCCCAGCGCTAAGGTAGAAACACGGGTGACCTACAGTTTAACGTCGAATCCTAACGACAGAAATTCCAGAGAAGGTTTTTAGCATTAATATCCCACGGTTGCAAGCCGGATTGGGAAATTTTGAATGGTTGAAACGTTAGCATAACAACGCCTTTACGAGGGAGTTCTTTGAACAATTGACCGGAGATGAGGTCGTAACCTGGGGATTGTTTTGGATTTAAGTTATTTTTGATCAACTCCTTTATTTCACTAACTGAAAAGAGATCTGGGAGTGGTATCATCTGGTAAGGGGCTTCTAGTGCCTCGTTTATTTTTTGTTCCTCGTTCAAGGTTATTTGAGAGGGTAGCGGTTGGAACACTGATGTGAGGTGGTTGGGGAAGGTTTCTGCTTTATCTTTACCTGTGCGTGCCCAGGATCCGTCGCTTCTTTGTATGGGAGGTATTGGCTGATTCTGGTGGTTAATGTTTTTTGTTGCTTTCCATAACGCAAAGTCAGAGTCTGCTGTGACAGTCAGGTTTTGTAAATACTCTTGGAAGGAGTCATTTCTTAGCTCTTTTATTAATTCTTTCAGTTCTGAGGCTGCCTGGTTGTACCAACTTCTGTCTGAGGTATAGTGTGTGGATTGCCAAATTCTTCTCAACCGTCTTTTCTCGGCGATTTTGTGCTTTATTACTAGAGGGCACTGTTCATTTATTCTCGTGGTCGGTATTTCAGGTATTGCTTCCCATGCAGCATCTTGTAATGACCTGGTAAACCTGTAGACTGTTATTTCTAGGTTTTCTTTGGTTTTTAAAGGAATTCTCAAATCTTTGTCCAATATTTCTCTGTAATAGTCCGAATCGGTTGTTTTATTGATTAATTTTATTGTTTTTTTTTTCAATGATGAAGGTGCTTACTATAGCTACGACGGGGGAGTGATCCGAATGTAAATCCCAATTAGGTGTGATATTCAGATAGCCAGGTACGATTCCCTTTGTTAGGAAAAAGTCGAATAGATCCGGCCTCTTCCCTGGGTCAGTCGGCCAGTAAGTTGGTTGATATGTGGACAAGTGGCCTAGCTGTAGTTTTTGTACCACAAGCGTTTTCCCTCTACCTGGTGGTGATAGCCTGGAGCCCCATAAAGTGTGTTTCGAGTTATAATCTCCTCCAGTCAGTAATTTGGTGGGCAGTATACCGCCGAGATCGCTAGGGGACCATGCCAACCTTCTACTATAATGCTGGTGGCTTGCAAAAAGTCTTCTTTAGATTCTGGGAGTTGGTGGTATTTAATTTGATATCTAATAATGATGGCTGTACCGCCTCTTGCGAATCTTTCTACGTCCGCATTATTTGTTGTGTAGGTGGTAAAGTTCGGAATTTTAAAGCAGGTTTTGTTTGAGCAGTGTGTTTCAGAAATCAGCAGGATATCTATATCATTGTGTATGAGGAATATTTCTATTTCTTGTTTGTGATAGAGGAGTCCGTTTGCCATAACGCTATTTTACATATTTGAGCCATTTTTCCCAGTTAATTCTTCTCTGAGAAGTTTGATTTGCTGTGTTAGGTCATTTATAGTTTGTTGCTGATCATGAATTGTTTGTTGCATAGCTAGTATAATCGCAGTGAGGCTATTAGATTGTTGATCTGGTGACTGAGGGGATTTTAGACAGATTTGTGGTAAGGGTGGGAATTGGACGCTATATGTTCCTGATTGTGTCTGACTAAATGCCTCAGAATTATTTGAGGACTGGTGGGTGTTGTTATGATCGGTTGTGATTATATTTCTGTTTGTTAGGTATTGATGTAGACGTTGGTGAGGGTGAAGAGCCCCTGCTTAGGTATTATATATAATTGTGAGGTTGGTTGATGGTTCTGGAATGCATTGAATTGAGGGTGATTAGGAAATCTTCTATTTAATATTTCCAGATGGACCTTACAGCCTTTGTAGTTTGCTGGGTGATCTCCTTGACACAACACGCATCTGGTTTACCGTCCTTTTTGTTTTTGATGCAGGAGCTACAGTCATGTAGTCCAGTGCATTTTACGCATCGCGCTGGTCTCGAGCAACGGTTTCTCGTGTGGCCATAGCATTGGCAGTTTTTACATTGTGGGATTTGTTGTTTTCTTCTTGGTTCTTCAAACCCCATCACTGCGTTACCAATCCGTTTTATTTTGAATATGTCTTTGTTGTTGGGTTTTAGTAAAATGACAATGAAAAATAAGTTCTTCTTTTGTTACGTCTCTCTGTTTAGTACATTCATTATGTTTACAACTTCGTGATCTTCTTCTTTTAGGAATTCTTTAATGGATTGTTTGTTGGTAGTGTGGTGTAAGTTCCTTAGTACCACTCTATACTTTTTCTCATCATCAAGGCTGTATGTCTTGCAATCTTCTGCTGATCCAGTACTTCAAGCTTCTTCTTGTAACCGGCTATGTTATTAAGTTGCAATTTTACTTTATTACCTTGAATTAGTTGGTACCAATAGTTTTTTTTTGTTGATATGACTTTCGATTAGGGCAATCGATGGATTGATTGCTGTTACATAGTGTAAGATAAATACAGGAACTTTCTCGTTGTTTTATTGCTTGTAGCGTTTGTATCATTTGCGTTTGATAAGTTTTGGTATCTGTTTTGAGTTGTTACCGTCGTTTTTGTAATTTGGGAGGTGTTGGTTTTTTTTCTTTTGTTTCTTGGTTTCACTTCTTGAAAGTCATTAAGAACTATAGTTTCTGTATCGTCGCTATATTGCCATGTTGTCTGAGTTGATGACTGTCCCGTTAGGTATTGATTGCGATATGTGGAAGTAGAGGGTATGTAACTGTTCAAGTGAGGTGCAGCTGGTCCTGTCTGATTGGTGAATGATGTTTGATAGTTTGGGATTGGGGTCCATGAGGGTAGCTAGAACTGTGGGATGCTGTGGAGAACACCTCTCATTGCTATTGATAACTTTGTGGCGGCGTAAGCGGTCACTGGAGCATCTGGCTGAATGTAGGATTTACAGAATTGATTTGATTTGTGAAAATTGGGTTTTGTGAGTTTACTTTGTGGAATCATATAACTTTGTGGCGTTGGCATTTGCGTGTATGCGTATTGTGAATTTTGCTGTTGTACAACGGAGTTGTTATAGGGATTAATGAAATGAGAATTACTTGGGTTACCAGCGAATCCATCGCTGTTACCTTGCATTTTTAATTTTTCACAGCTAGCTTTTAGTTGTAAATAAACTTACTTGTTGTATTTCTGCAGATAAACTTGACCTTAGGTCGATAAATGCTTGGACTGGTTGATAACGGAGCGATTCAAGCACGCCAATGCACTTCGAAAGTAAAATGCGAACTCTATAATATGTATGTAGATATAAGTACTATTAACTTTACGAAAAAGATTAAATAAAATAACCTGCAAAAACTGACCGAGCAAGTTGGTTTCTCTTAAAAGAGATAATATAACAATACACCAGAAACAACAACGACTGTGACGTTTCACTTTCTCACCGTGAAATTTTCTCATTTAGTGACTTTACTAGGTTACATTTATTTTAAATATTTGCAGGTGCTTTATCGTTGTGTCGGTTGGACTCCAGACAGCACCAAGTTTCCTCCACATCTTCCAGGTGGACGATGGAAAGTACCAATAAGTATAATGTTTGCAAACAACACCAAGATGGCAGTAGCTACATGGTATCTTAAACTTTCTTATAAAAAGCAATAAGAATTGTATGTTTGGGGAAAGTGCATGTGAAGTTTAGTTGCAATTAAAATACAAAATAAAGTTGTAATTGAATAGTGTTATTGTTTTATTTCAACAAATCTGAAAATGTTTCCCAAAACCATGAGTGTTTAAGAAGACGGTGCAGTACACGTAACATTCATTATTATGAAAAGTTCAATTAAGTATTCTAGATAACTTAGTAATTCATAAAAAATCAAGTAAATCAAAAATAGAGAGCTTGCTGATCCTTCTATTAGAAAAATGGTTGCGCATATGCAACATCAATATATTTGAGCATAGGTAATATACATTACAATTGCAATACCGTTTCCATTTTGACAAGGAGTTCTCATTTTGAAATGGAAAGCATATTTAAAAGTAGATCAGAAGCAACTAAGGTGGGAAGCGAACTGAAGTAGTATAAAAGGAACACAAATTTTAACTAAATTATATATTTGATATCAATTTTACAGATGTCCAATATTTGAAATTTAATCACTATACTATTTTATCTATTTACAGTTTTGAGCATGTGATACAGACATCAGTACTTTGTAGCCTATTTACGTACTAATATCAATTTTAAAATAGGGATTTTGGCTTTAAACGGAAAATCCTGGTAAATAAGTGAAGATGTTTAAGTTAAGGTCGAAATCATAAGCTTACAATCAAGATCTCAATCACTATGCTACTTCATTCATTTACAGTTTTAAGCATGTGATACAGATATCAGTATTTTGTAGT
>JABXWE010011881.1:0-41199 GCA_014611495.1 Limonius californicus | reverse complement strand
AAAAAAACTTAGCTAATGTATAGATTTGAACTTTAGTTGACTTGATATAGAATGAGATTTGTGGGTAAATCGTGGTTTCAAAAGATTCGTGCAAGCAGATTTTCACGTTCTCGTTTATGAAGTCCCCAAAGTCATATACTGCTGTAAAGTTACTTTACATGTTTTTTACATCGCATAAAAATATATACACACATTAGTTCAAAGCCACAAACATGGACTATATGTTTAAGATTCATAAAGAAATGATTTTGCATACGCGGTTAGCTATTCTGCTTAAAATGTTACGGTAGCATCTTTTAAATACTTTATATAATTTTAATACAGCTGCAGTAATACAATTTAATAAGTATTCGTTAAAAATATATTTTTGCTATACAAATTTATTGTTAGTAATATTTAATTTCACATAATGCTACTATACCTATTTTATAATTTAACAAATTTTACTTGTTTTTGCAATTTATGATAGCTTAGCATATTGTCACTTTTAAATAAATTCGAAAAGTCAATAATTCAAAACTGTAACAGTGAATAACTGATAGATATTTACATATTATTAATTACTGGCAGAGAAACTGACTGCAAAATCGACAATATTCCTTTATCCTAAAATGTAATACCTTTTTAAAAAAATGTAAATTAGAGCAGGTGGTAACTTTTACGAATTAGAATATAATAATCGTCATAAGTATGTAATTTATAAGGTCTTGATAAATAATAGTTAATATTACGACAATATCTAATATGTTCGTTTAATGGAGCTTGTCTTAGGCTGTATAAACTAAAATAGCTTTGAAAGCCAATAACAGCATATAACGCACTTAATACGTGAAGCGCTTAGGCTGCATGCTTAATTGAAATAAATTAATATTGATGATTATTTAATTGGTTGCATAGCAGAGCACTGCGGACGCCAGTCAAACGGTATTCGTAGTCCAGCATAGTCCGCGCTGGTCAGTACTGGGATCGGTGGATCATTATAGTGGCATATGCAACCGGTCGTACTTCGGAGGGTACATAAAACCGTCGGTTACAATAGTAAACCATGTAGAGGAACTACTCTTCTTCTCTGTTCTACTCGTTACGCTAGCCTCCTGCCTGGCATACGTGCAAAGAGGGCTCACAGAACCTACTCCATTCTAGGTAATTAACAGGCCATAGGCCTGTAATCAGAAGAAGAAGAAAATTATTTAATGATCAGTCCTATCGTTGTTGATATTTGATATTGTTTCGTATTTATATGGTATACATAACATCAACCAATGTTTAAATTTTTTTCTTCATCGGAAACCCGCAAATCGTCGTCACAGTCGATAATTGCCCCTTAAAATAATGCGCTACTAAAGTGCAATACGCGTTTGAATATATAAGATATTAATACCTTCCAGGAATATTATGCAACCCCAAGCGTTGTATTATATAGAACTGCATACGGTGCTGCTTTCTTGGAGCATTGTTGTACCAACCCTGATTGTATTTGGATCCTTGCTAGACATTAACATAACAACTTTTCGTGTAGCTTGCGATACCCCGCAAGCTTTTCCGTTCGATAGCATGTTGCTTGAGCTAGAGTTTTGATATTAGCGTATATTTTCGGAACGAAATTGTTAAATTGTTGAATGTTTCTATTCGAAAATATAATTCATTATGCAAACTGTGAATTGTTTTTTCAATGACAGTACAGGTTCACAAAGCTGGATCCTACTATTAGGGCCAAGGTTTCTTCTCTATATTATGGCATTACGCTGTGGCGGACCCCATTAGACCACAGGAGCTTCTTTAAATTTCACCATATCCGTTTATGTACAACAGCACTTCGGTCAACATTTTCCTGAAGTGACGGTTCCAGCCAGAAAAATGGTAGCTCTCCATAATGTTATCAAACAATTAAATGGCTGTAATACTGTGAGCTGTATACTTTGCAAACAAGCGTAACCACTAACTAATTATGTAAATGTTTATTGTTTACAAGTTGGAGGAGCACAGCCACATGTTTTCTTTTAAAGTTGTATTGGGAAAGGTAGGTCCCGCTACACTGCATTCCGTTAGTACCACTGCACGGCATATAACCGAATCATTTCATTTGAAAACACTTAGATAGATACAACTGCATATGATTTCATCGCCTTATACGATGGTGGAGCATGGTAAGCATTTCATATAGAAGCAAATGACTTGGACCCGCGGTTTTCAAACTTTCGTATTTCGCGCCCCCACCTCTTTTTATCTTGAATAATTCTGCGCCCGCTGCATAATATAAGATATATGAGAATAACCCAATACGCAAGAACTTATTTAACTCGAATTGTCAATATTGGCTACGCTGTAAAGCAGGCACATATTGGTTATTAGTTCTACGCCTAAGTAATATTTTATTTTAATTTAAGGTATGCTTTCCTTCTGATAAAAATGTTTAAACTTAATTCTGATGCCTTGTTGATTTATTCAGCGCCCCTCCTGTAAAGCTTCGGTGCCACCTCATGGGGGTGGGGCACAGTTTAAGAGCCGCTGACTTAGACATTTGAAACAACTTTATATCGCACCATAATCCCCTAAACGGTTAACACACTTAGTATAACGATGTTGCAAAGCTTGAATGCATTTAAAAAGCTTTGGGACCGGCACTTCAAACCACTCATTCACAGCAGAATCACGTCTTCATTGTCCACCAAAATGAGTTTCTCGAAGATGTGCTTTTAATTTGTGACAAAAGTCACTAGGAGCAAATCTGGTGAATATGGGAGTTGTTCCAAAATTTCAAATACAGCATTGTGGATAGCAGCCATAGGAACACAGCTATTGTGAGCGGGAGTATTGTCTTGATGGACCAGAACGCTGCATTTCAATATTCCACGTCTCTTTTGCTTTATAGCCTTACGAGCTTGTGGTATGAGTTTTGTGTAATGGTCTCCCATTATTGTGTGACTACGTGGTAAATAATCACCAGAAAGGACTCCCTCAGAATCCCCAAACACTGTTGCTATTACTTTCCGGCTCATGAAGTCACACGTGGGGGTGGGGAACCACGATGCCGCCATTCCATACTTTGCCATTTTCACTCAGAATCAAAGCGATGAACCCAGGTTTCATCTACAGTTACAAATCTTTTCAAACCTTCATCTAAGTCGGTGACCATTAATCTCAAATTGCTCCCAGCAGTCAATGCAGACATAATTCCTCCAATTCTCAACGCTTCGATCGGAAAAGCCACATTTCTCAGCAATATATTTCATCGTAATTCTCCCATCACTCAGTACCATATCATGGACCAAATCAATATGTTCTTGAGTGACAACAGTGTTTGGTGGGTCAGCACCTGGTGCATGTTGACACGACTTCCTTCCTAATTTGAAATCCTGGCACCAATTCTTAATTACCTGATATGCTGGGTAGAACCACTCAACTCTCTGGACTTGTCATTATAAATTTCCTGCGGTGTTAAACCCTTCTTATGAAGATATTTTATAACAGCTTTTGTCTCTATTGTTTCTATTTCAACAAAATCACCCGTTCCCAGTAATACTAAATGTATAATTTTTATAAATAAGACGGTAGGCGCCTGCCTATTGGCATATACATAGGTATTAATGTGAATAACTGACGTTTCTGGGAAAAAGTTATTCATCTTTCGGTCAATGCTTTCTATGTTTCTCTCGTAATTAGATGTCACTTCGGTAAAGCGATCAATCAGGATTTCAAAATTCCATCGTTTAGAAGAACTAAAAGTAGCAGTTTCCTGCTTGTCTGTTTATTCCGGTAGCCAGCATGATTGGTTTCCATTTTGGTAACAGAGCAAATGCTTATATCTTAATGCCATTCAAGAAAATAATATTCTCTTAAAATTTTTCATGCTGTCCGTTCTCGACAACGTATTCACAAATTCTGACACGCATCCGTTAACACATACGAAGGGAAATTGAAAATGCAAATGTGTACTACTACAAAAGCTGTCCCGGTTTTTCATAGCCTGACCGAGCGCACATGAGTTGTCTTCTTTGCTATCACGTGTCCCCAACGCCAGCTGGCGGCCGATCTGTTGGTCCTGCTTAATTGAAAAATACGGAATGCGAATACCTATCTCCCACACAAGCTAAATTAATTTTGTACCCTGGAGTTTTATAGATTTTTGCGTGTTTGCTGATCGCTCATTGGAAATAACAACCTCACTACGTTACACACCTGGCCTGGTAACTTTTTGGAACAAAAAAACAAGAGAATAATAATTATCGTAAAAGTTGGAAAACAAACCCGTGCTTTCGGTAGCACAACTCATCAGGCGGTAAAATTATGTAATTATATATTTAGGGATTATGTGCAATACATCCACCATTCTACATTCTCTAATTAAAAATTCTGTTGCGGCAAGCAATGAAAAGTTGAACTTTCACATCGTACAGTTTCACCTTTATCCATTTCTGTTCATTTCGATAAAACTATAACTCCTTCGAGTTTATTGGTTTGCAAGTAATCTAGCAAGCGAAGTGGTATTTAAAGTGTAAACTACTACCCAGACTTTAACACATATAACCGTAAACTTGTTTGAACTATGGGACGTGCTCCTTAAATTTAATATGTTATAAGTATTTCAAACCTATACACTCTTGGTTTTAGAGCATGTGTTACATTATTTTCGGTTTTTGAAACAAACACAATTCACCTAGTTTGCGCAATTGTTGAATTACAAGCATGTACTGTTTCTCTTTTGATCTAAGTTAAAGTAAAGCTTTAGGGGCCATAACAATGCCTTTACTACATTAAAGAAGGTAATCATTGCGTAAGGATTATTGTTTAATACGTAAGTCATACAATGCATATAAATAATAAATAAATAAATAATAATAATTCAAAATATTTACAATTGCAACCGGTTTTATTTTGAGTGGTTCTTCATATCTATTTTAACATACGAGATATCATTTTCGAGAGCAATATAAAGATTTCTAGTTGAGAGCGCTAGATCTTGATTTTGAGCTTGGTTTGCTCTTCTATTCAAAAGCTTCCAAAAGCGGATAATTTGAGTTCAATTTGCTAACTCATTAAAGGCGTGTTTGCTAAAGTGTATTTGTGAATCCAACACGCCTCGGGTATATCCAATTTACGTTTATCGTCGTAGAATTAAGTTGATTGATTGACTTGAAAGAGCGAGATCTAGGACGCGGTTTTCCAAGCATCTCTATGTCACATTTGGCCCATTGTACACCCTAACTAAGAATTTTGCCTATCTGGGATAATTCCAATTCCAGTAGTGACTTTTAACGTGTCACACATTGCAGTGGCACGGGACCTACGGCTTTACTTCTTATCCGACAGAAGGTGCATTTTCAGATTTTGCCCCGCTAGAAAAATCTCGCCGACCTTGGCCAGGTTCGATACCACATCTCTCGGAACTAAAGGCAAATGTGCTAACCACTAGACCACCGAGGCCGGCCGTAGAATTGTGTTAATGATATTATATTATTTGAAGTCAGTGACTCGTGTCCTAAAAAATGTTTAGCATAGTTGGATTTTTCTGGGTGTTGTAGTTATATGAGCGTATTTGTTGGCTTACCTGGTATTAAAATGTCTAATTCTCTAGTCTGTGTATACAGAATTACAGTTTGAACAGTTTAATTTGTAAATACCTGATTTGAACAAATTATTAATCCTATATTTTGCATTGAATGAGGTTTTGAAAGTATTTTGGTTGTTGTAAAAATTATTTTAAATGTTTTGATTATAATTTTAAGAATTTTCTCTCATATATCACCAAAATACAAAATTAATATATATTTAACATTTTCAAATTGGACTTTTGGGCAGTTTCTAAATTGCTAATTTATAATATTTCTATTTAATAACCAGTTTGGTATTGTATGCATTACTATGTGCAATTTGTTCGATAATAGAAATCTCTTTGATGTAATCATCTAGAGGAACGGTTAGAACTCCTTGTATCATAAACCTATATGCTGCTAATTTATGTGTTCTATGGTGACGTGAGCCCAGTACTATTGTGATTTTACAGTTATATAGTTTTTTAAATAGTTTGATTTAAAAATTAATTGTTATTATTAAGTCTAAATAATGCAATGTGCAATTGCAGACAAACCATGGAAACACCCACATTAATCTAACGCTTGTTATATATTGATTTTAAACATTGTAATTACGTATTTCTTGGAAAACTAACTTTCAAAAAATGTCAGAAATTTAATGACGTCTCAATATGAAGTTCAACATTGTCAAATTTATTTCACTTTAATTAATTAAAGTTAAAAATGTAATATATATTGAACATAACTGTAAACTCAACATAAAATATAAAGTTAATTTAATCATTAATAACTTTGTAGCAGCTCCATTTGTTTCTAAAACCATTTGTAATCTTCTGTTATTACTAGAACCAAATGCATAGCATACTTTTCATCAAGATGATGCCACGCTTTCTATATCCCCTCTCATAATTCTTCTCTATGTCTGGGTCTAATCTGCCGAGAATAAATTATTTTAGAAACGACCATATGTTTTCAACTGGATTCAAATCGGGACATTTTGAAGGCAATAAATTTATTCCGCTCTATTGAATTCAGTCTTTAACAATTCTGGATGTGTGAACAGAGCAATTATCGTGTTGAAGCCTTGAATAACGCTTGATAACATAGTGATATTCAAATATTTAGGTAAGTCTCTCCTGTTCGACGATTTTCTGTATTGAAGCAAGTTTCTCGATTTTATGCACTGATCCAACCCCATACGTTAACCGAAAACCGACCACTATTATCTACACTATGAATATATCTTACCTCAAACCATTGATTTCTGTGTCTTATATACCCGTATTCTAGCATTTTGCAAGACTGGAAAATCTTTTCGTCCGAAAAAACCACCCTACTCCAGAAATCATAATCTCTATTTAAATATTGGACTGCAAATCTTACTCTAATTTCTTTATGCTCTTCATCTAACAATTGTTATCTTGAAGCTGCGCTGTTAATTAAATCAGCTTGTCTTACATGTCTACTTGCTGTTCTAACCGAATCTGGAAGTTCTGTTTCCTCTCGCGCTACCACTGCTGTGGAAAAGGATGCTATAATATAATTTACCAAAACGCAGCAACTTCCTCCTCACTAAATACTTTTGGTCTCCAGCCCCTAAACGACTACAAAATCATGTTGCTAATACCATCTTTTTTAATTTTGGACATGCAGCTATAAAGTCCACCTTCTTCTAGTTTTGATGGCCACCGAGGAAGGTGGCTGAACGGTAAAGCGTTTACCTTTCATTCGGGAGGTTTTGAGTTCAAACCCCCAAGACCGTCTGCCTTGACTCAGGTTTTTAGTGGTTTTCCTGGGTCATACAGGTAAATGCTGACACAGTATCATCCACGAAATTCCATTATCCAATTGTCCTGGTCTTTGCTATCCTTACATTGCTACTATTGGCTGAAAAGGGGCTTAGGGTTCCGGTGCGGAACTCGACTGACCCCTATAGCGGCCCGTCCCCTTGTGGGGAGTGAACTTACGTTGATTTTCCTTTTATTCCTAGTTTTTATAATGCTTTCAAATTTTTTATACCACTTAAATGGCTGGGCATTTTCACACTTTTAAAATAAATTTATTGTGACATTGACAATTATTAAAATAGAACAACGAAGTGCCAACTATGACTCGATGGCATGGATACGTATTTACCAAGAAATGAAATTAATGTTTCCATTTATTTTGGCCCGCAAGTTTGCTATCAACTAAAAATGATATTGCTTCTGAAAATCACGTAGAATGCGTTTATAGCACTAAATAAAATAAATCCTGTTAAAATTGTGAATATTCTAAATTATTAGTCAATATGAATTTTAACGAAGTAAGGCAAGAAACAATCAGCATATTGCGCTAATAGTTATTAATCATTTCAGAACGCAAGCACTTTACTAATGATAATTACTTATGTACGTATGACACAAAACAATAAATTATAGTTACATTGTTTAATAATTATTAGATATTTGTGTCCTCTTGACAAACGTGCTGCAAATATTTAACGAATAATTGAACCTATAACATCTCTACTGAAGATACATTTCTCTGTGATTTTAATGTAGTAGCAAGCAAGAGCAATATTATAGATTTAGTATACTGCTAAAGCATTGCTGCTACTGAAATTGTAATTAATCAGGAATAATTAGAAATTGGCTATACGATATTGGCTTCTACCGCCTCAGTAACTGACACTGTCAGCCATCGCTCGATGTAGGTGAATGTGGGTTGACACTTGTTTCAATACGCTACAAAATTGGAAAACTATTAACAGCGATGTTTAATGATAACATAACTGTTCAAGTGTAACTGTGAAATAATTAAAACTAAAGCAAAATAAAATAGAAATAAGATAATGTTTGGACATTCATATTAATGTTCAAAACTTCCAGTAGTTGTCAAGGTTGTAAATATGCAGCTCAAAAATGTTATTTTGTTAAACAAATTCCTTCTCGAATACTTATTCGTGTAGTTTTTACACCTTAATATTTCGCCAACCACTTTCACAGTGTAATACTTTTGTAGGTCACCTCCAAATTTAGAATACTGTTACTATGATTGAATGCTTGTTACGTAAACATGCTGTGTCTTTGTGTAGAAAAACATTTGTGAACCTAAGTTTATCAGGTTCATCAGAAGATTAGCATTATTTTGAAGTGCAATGGCCGTGTTTATACAGATTGATTCGGGAAAGAACAATACAATAATTGGAAAAATAAGTAACCCCGAATACATATCACAAAGAACTGCGATATCTAAATTTTTTTAACGTATCATCAATCCAAGATGTCAGTTTGATATACTTGATAGTGTACTTAAAAGTTGAGTAGAATAACATACAACACAGACATCTCTGATTCGTAACACAGCCAATAGAAATTTAGATGTCGCAGTGCCTGTGTGCTTTTAGGTTGCATATTTGTGGAATAGTGGGCTCGTTGCTGTGATAACCCTCTATGTAGGCAATTATTTCAAAACTGTTAGTATTTTTAGAAACAAAAATTATTATTTTTTAATATTATGTTACAAATGTTTTAAATCGTAGTGCTTACAATAAAAATTTATTGGCATTTATCGAACAGTGTGTTTCAAAGCATGTTCTATAAGATAATCGCAGAAGGTAGAAATACATTCAGATTCAAGTTGATTATAATTAAACCATATTATTATAAAATCTATTACATTTGAATATATGCGTTAATTATATTTATAAAATGTATGTAATTCCCGCTTATTAAATTTGGTTAAAAATAGAACTGGTGGTTAAATAAACGTTGACTGGTATTATTCCTTACATATCGTAAAGTATAACTTTAAATTCATAGAATTTTTCTTGGGTAAACGTGGAATGAACGATGGAATTTTAATGTAAGAAGTGGTGCCGACTACCTAACTTGAATAGCGCCAATACATCGTTAAAAGGCATGCTGAACACGATATTGAAAGACCGAAACAAACTAGTTTGAGTTCTCAAAGAACACAACTACCGTTAGAGTTTCCCACTCAGTGACATATAATCCATCAATTTCACGTAAAAAGTTAAAAACCCCGACTATTCTTCACGTAGTAGGTCTCTATCATTCCTCATTCTTGACGACTTATCGGTATTTTATGTGTGGCAACCATTACCGGTATGTTTTTCAGTTTCCTTTTGTTCTTAACTTTCTGGCTACGAAATTCTTAGTAGGTGCTTTATAACGGCAGAACTTTAACCTAATAACATAATAACAATTTATGTTTTGGGGGAACAACATTGGAAGTGAATCCTTTAAAACTGCCCTCATTCTGCTATTTTGTTTTATGTATCCAAAGATTGTTTCCTTACGGCTTTAGCTTGGCATCTCGTCGATTTGTGGTAAAGCAATATCGACATTTAGACAGTTACGTTATCGTTTATTCCTGCTCTTGGTACAGAAAATAACTTGAGCATTCGGATTCAGTAAGCAAGCACACTATATTTTATTCATGTCCTTTGACCCAACACAATAAAAGTAAGACGTATTACGACTTACGTTTTGACCGCGCATCCTTTTGACTTCCTACGGTTTATAGTGATATCCTAATATCAAGCAGTTCCATCGAATATCATAAAATATTTTATCTCCGATTGGGTTATAAAGGTTACTTTGTATGAATAAAATATGGCAAATAGAATTTACGATATGTATTTTTGAAAAGTAAGTTTGTTTATTTATCACCATGGGGTGTTTGGGGCCGACTTCGCTATAACAATATCAGAATTACTATCCACTAAACTGTAGAAAATAATTACTCATAACCTTTAAGTCTAATCGAATCCTAGCAGACTTCCAATTTATCGAACCGTTTGACAACTAATGGCGAACATTCAAATTTAAGTTACTTTGAACAACCGTTTATTTTTTGAAATCGATAAAGTTGTAGGTTCTTTTAACACCTACGTATATTAGGGTGGTGTAGTAACTTATTTACTTGCTGCCAAATTCGTTTTATAGAAGAACATAAAATTCATATGAAAATAGTTAAAGAGGCTAAAGTTATAAGAATTTTAGAGAATTAAATAGGCAATCTCACTGATGTTGGGAGAAACAAAATAATTTTTTAAGCATTGTTTTTGAAATTGGTGGCGAAAAATTGAACAGGGATGAATTAAGGGTTAACTGTAGTTTAAAAACACAGAAAACCTGGAACGGGAACAATAGGAAATAAAATTTTAGGATAGATTAACAAATACATCTATCTTAGATAAGCAATTTAACCGGATAAAAAGCTATCGAATTCCACAAGGATGGGTAGCTTTCGGAAATGTAAGCAAAATTCTCAAAAATGAAAACATCCCCTAACATTTAAATATGAAGTTTTTGACAAATGTGTCTTCCCAGTATTACTTGTGGGTTTTTTCGAAGAAAAATATAAATAGACTATCAAAAGTACAACGATCTATGGGAAGATATATTGCAATACAGGAAGTTAAACAATCACGTTACGAATATTAACGAAGTATTAGAAAAACATTGATTGGGCAAAAATGAAAATTGATAGGACACAATGAAAGATTGTGACCATCAACCGGAAAAAGGACACGACGACTCCCACAGGTGCGATGGGGTGATGATGTAAATGAATTTCCGGGTTTCATTGAACACCACGTGCGAAAAACAAAAAATCATGGAGAAATGTAGACGAAGTTGAAGTTGAATATTGTACAGAGGAGATATGAAGAAGGGGTTTAGTAGATTTCTTCGTCGCCGGTTCGCCGTCACCGATTCGCCGTCGCCGATTCGCCGTTGATACGATTCGCCGTCGACCCGTTTCGCTAACGGCCCGTTCCGCTAACGGCCCGTTCCGCCGTCGACAGACGCATTGGTGTAGGTTAAATTTATTTAATTTATTTAGATTATCTAATTTACGTAATTTATGTAATTTATGTAATTTATGTAATTTATGTAATTTATGTAATTTATGTAATTTATGTAATTTATGTAATTTATGTAATTTATGTAATTTATGTAATTTATGTAATTTATGTAATTTATGTAATTTATTAAATTAATTTAATTTAATTTAATTATAATATATTTAATTTTTAAATTATATTTACATTTCATTGTTGTGGTCCAAGCTCCTTAGCTACTCTAAAATATCTGCGTTGTCTCCAAAATTTCTAACGAGTGACAGTATACGATCGTCAGCATCCTTATATTTTTTTAATTTTAAAGGTGGGCATTGCCAGCTACAAATTTCTCGTAGTAAGTATCCCGCCCCTTCTGCACCTTGCGCAAACTGTCAACAAATTTTCATATTGTTGCATGATCCATGCCTATTACCAACTGCTGTTTTCTGTTTGCGGCCTCTACATGATTATTAGTTCGGTCTTCGTCATTCAACGCTCTTTGATGAAGTTTCCATATTACAAAAGCAGAATGTGAAATACAAAATAGACAATATAATATTGGCTGGCGACGGTGAACAAGCTGAAGGCGAATCAGGGTACCTACGGCGAAGCGGCGACTGCGAAACGTCCCACTCCCATGAATAAGGTGGTCTTCTCAAGTATCCGGAGCAACTTATTGCTTATCGGAAAATACTCATTTAGTTAATAGAAATTGTTACAATAACCAACGTTTTCTAGTCTACTTCTATCTATTACTATGTAGGCCATATAATGAGAAATCCAGAAACATACGAAATTTTATAACTGATATTACAAGGAAAAATAGAAGAAAAGAGAAGTCCAGGTAGAAAACGTATATCATGGTTATAATAAATACTTCTTCACTTGCTTCCTTATCTACTTCCATTTTTCCCGCTTTTTGTTTATTAAATTCAGCTTCTTTTATAGTTTTACTTCTTGTTTGTATGACTTGTGACTTAATTATGTATTTATAATTGGGCAATGTAATATTAATAAATAAATTCTTCTATCATTACACTACCTAGAATGCTTTATTTTAGATTAGCAAAGCTTTTATGTTGATTAACTTGAATAAATAACTTATTTTAAATAAAGCTAGTCTTCCGATTAGACTTTAATTCAACAAAACTATTACTTCGCCCCACGTTGTTGCGACATTTTGTAATAATTTATCGTTAATAAGAAGATAATAGTTTAATTAAATTTAAAGTTAAATAAGATTGCAAACATATTTATTTATTAAATTTTTATTTTTATTAAAATATGAAAAATTGGGCGCCAGGTGAAAATTTAGAGACTTGTCGCCAAATATTAACTAAAAAATACCACGGCCTAACTTTCGAACATACGTACTCTGACTCAGAAGTCGGTTCTATCACACCTTACTATTATATGAGGAAATGAAACTATTTCCCAGTACGCAACTGACTTCAGGCGGAATCTTAAAACACGTCAGTCGCTTGCCGTTCTTTAACCTAAAATGCCTATAAAGCTCTATGTAAAATTCGAACAGGTTTAAATATAATTTTCTGGTGTTATTCTGCAGTCCTCGGGTACACTCGTGCTTCCTGCTAGGTACATATAATTGGTTTACCTTTTTTGAAACAATCTCTACGTCCAAATGCTATAATCTTCCTAGGAAGGTCATTGACCTCATATGTTGCTTCTCCTGCGCTGCGATCCAAATCCCGCTGCGTCGTCAGACCAAATTTTCGAACTCCAAACAGGATCCACTTACTTCAATATTAACTTAGTAAGTTATGCTAACTTACTCTTTCTTCAAAGAAACTCGTTTTTAAATTGAACAATATTAATACTTTATTAATATAAACAATGTTAATTATTTTTCAATTTTTAGGAGCAAATCAAAAATGCGTGTATTCACACCAAATACAAAGGACGCTCTTTTTCATTGTTTTGTCAACAATTCTCATAGCAACCGACAAAATTTACACGGCAACGATGGTAAAAATACATAAAAATACAATAAGGGCACTTGGATCTAAATACTATTTTAAAATTCAAATTTTGACAGTTAAATTTATTTTATAAAAATGTTCGTATTTTAATGGCGTCACTGTTTATCCAAGTTCTGATTTTATAAATGCACTGTACATTTCCGAAATCTGCCTGTAATAGGCATTTCGCACTCTACGGCTGTCTAATACACATTTTCACTAACTGTTCCCATAAATACAGCATAGTCCAATGAGAATAAAAAAAATTAGAGCTAAGCTTATATCTAAGCTCAAGGCATGTTAATGTATCTTTCTATACTATTTTCTTTAAATATAGAAACTTTTAAATTAGAATTTTTAATAATAATTCTTTTTGTCATAGGTATTTTTCAACATACGAACTTGGCAGTGTTTCAGACCAAGCAAGAAGTTATTTGCGTTTTGGTCTGCCCTATATTACTGACTACAATGAAACCTAATTCCAAGACATCATACAAATGAACGAGTATCCTTATAAAATAAAATTAACCGAGCTAACGAATCAAAATTCATCACAATATATATATATATATATATATATATATATACATATATAAAAATATATTTTAATTATATCAAATGTTACTTACATAGCCCTGAACTATTAAAAATAGCTTCTGATAGTAATTTCAGCGGCAGGAAGCGTCTTCACAAAGAACCATATGCAGAAACATCTATAACAATATAATATACATCTGTTTGCCGTTGGCTATAACGTTTCCGTGATATTAAATTTCACATCTAATACATATAATCCGTAGTATATCCACTTAAAAATGGAAATGGAAAATGGATGTATGCAGAAATATGCCAAATATGTGTGAAAAACGTTAACTACTTGTAGCTGAGGTTATTTAACACATAAATCGATTAGTAAATTCTATTAACGTTCGGCACAGTTGCGGAGTCATGGCGCTTAATAGTTTCTCACATCAATTCGCTAAAATGTAAATAACTTTTTTGTTTCTTGTGTGATTTTGATCACGTTATTGTATTATATTTTCTAAGGACTATTCAACAAGTTTTAGTTAATGTAGATCTGCTTTTTAAAGAAAACCAAGTTTTTCGTCCACTCAGCTGAAACCCAAGGGAAGAGCATAAACAATGCCAGTGTTAAGTATAAAATTTATATAACAGAAACGTTAGAGCAAACTGCAAACAAGTGTAAATTATATTGTCGTCGATTCTTCTTTTACTATTCTATGTGTAGTCGCTTTTCTTGATGGCCCTATTTTTGACTACACTATTTTAAGGCTTTACTATTAATTGGCATTATTTAACCCTGGAGTGGTCGCGCCACTATTTGTGACGTCGGTGGTCACGCGAATGACAGTTGTTTCTGTTTTTTGTTGGTTCAGTATTATAAAAGCGGATATTTAGTAGTTACATGTTTTCAGTTACTCTTTACTTTTAATTAAGCGTCGCACAATATATGGGAATTTATCGTTAAACTTTTATTTTTCATAGAACATCACACACAGATGTTTAGATAAAAATTAGGGAAATATAGAATAAGCGAACAATGATAAAATAAAAGATATTTTCTTCTATTTGGACAATTAAACTTAGACCTAATCCGCCATACAATTTACACATATACCTCGAGAGTGTTCTGGACAGACCCAATGAAAACATTTCTTCCAGTAATGTCAGGTCGTCTTATTTCTTGCCCTTCCACATATAGGTATGACACCGTCGCTTTCCTTCTTTCATTTTTTGAGCAACTGCAGGCTCTTCGATTCCCAAAAGAAGATACGAACGTCGTCTAATTTTCCGAGGTAATATGATTATATTAACTGTTATTTCAATTTGATGATTTAAGAGCTCCCATCATAAATTTTCCAAAAAATTGCTTCTTACGATTTTCCGATGGCCGTGATTCGCTGATTAAACACATTGTATTTATTGCAACAATGTTCAGCAGATCATAGAGTATAACAAAGGCCAACATCTACAATTAGCAACATGTCTTTCTTTATTTCACTTTGTTTGTTTGTCTTTTCCTAAATAATAATTTTTCTCATTACTTGGTTCTTCCCCTTCAGAAACTTGCCCGTCGGTTTCATCCGCGCTGTCATATTCTTGATCAGTATCAGAATCACCATCCCTGAACTCAATATTATCAATTTGTTCGTCGTCCTCTTCATCCAAAAATTCAAATTCATCATCACGAACTTCATTCATCCATGCTTCCAGTTGTGCATTACTTTCAGGGTTGAGATCACCGAGCCTACGTCTTTTTGGACGGGGCACAGTCAATACCATTTATGTTATCCTTGTGATTGCCCAAACACGACCCACAAATAAAATACACACTTTTCAATAAACGTAACAGAAGTAGTCGCACGTATAATTAATCACTATTTATTCTAAAAATCGCAAACCGATGTAATCAAACACGTGTGATTATTTAGGGTTAGGATATTCTAGGAAGGTACTGAGATTGGCAACACTGTAAGAAATGCTTCAACAAATTGGCGCTATTTTTAAAACGGGTTGATGACGATTGTCCTCCGCGCGACCACTACAGGGTGAGAGAGACGGTACACTTGCACAGGTATTGGAGACTTGGCCACTACCACCGGTTGTCCGTAAATATGACACAAATCAAAGCATAACCAATATTTGAATATTTAATAAGTATACACTTAACGCATTTTCACAACTTGTAGTAAGAAACAAGCATTCAAGCAAGTTTTTGTTCTTCCTTATGTAGCCTCTGTCTGCATCCTTGCAGATAGGACTGTCCTAGCATTTTCCAATCTTGTGTCTTCTGAGATATCTGCTGTGCTTTTGCTGTCGTTGATCCATATTAGATTTGGTCTACCCTTTTTTTTTTCCCTCCTATTATCAGCATTGCATAATCATTTTTGTCGATTTTTCCTCGTACACTTTCTTTACCTACATCCCCAGACTATCTCCACTTTTGTTTTGCTATTCTGTTAACCACATCCTCTACTCTTGTCTGTTCCTAATCCATGTATTTCCCTTTCTCCAGCAGCCTATTTTCTATTTTCAGCTGACCTGGGGCTTCTTCTACTATGCAATACATATACTTCCTCTTATTGTTATCATGCTTAGGATTATCTCTGTTGAATCTTTGTTTAATTTATTTACCATCTCCTGTAATTTGTCAAGATTATCTGAAATTAATACCACATCATCCACTACTCGTACATTATTCAAATTTTTACCATTTATATTTACACCTTATCTTCCCATTTTAGTTGGTTATATACGTCTACTTAAGCTAGTGCAAAATTATCAATACGTCAATCAGTTAAGCCTTAAGGTATAGTTTCAGTAGCATGAATACACATTCTAACTTCAACTGCATGCTACCATCCACAATCTTTTTCTTTGTTAGCTCATTATTTAATTTTTAGGGATTCACAAATTATTCCATTTACATAAACAATTACCTTTTTGATTCGCTATCCATTTCCAATTTGCTATATAATAATGTTTGTTAATTAAGCCAATCGTGGTAGCACTTTCACAATTATTCATTTGTATACTTGTACAAAGCAGAATTATTAGCCTATTTGTTAAACAAACATGCTATTCGTGTCTGGCCCTCTTAAAAATATAGGATTTAAAGATTTTTTACCAGACTTGTATGCGTAATTAGTACTTTATGCATGATATGGATCATTTCTTTCTGGTATACCACTTCTAAACAGACAGCATCATTGTGTTATTACAAGATTTTGAAAGAAATTTATAAATTATAAAAAACCCATTCCAACATTTGTAATTAACTCGCCTGTGTATAATTGCATGTCTATTTCATATGTACGCTTACAATTGGTTTCATAATGGAATAAAATTGAAAGTTTGCGGGCTGCAAGAAGAAACAACAAAACGGGACCGGTAAATACTTTCTTTTTCTTTAGAAGTTGTTCTCGACTGTTCTACTACTTAAAGTTCAAGTTTTCCTAATTAAAAAACAGTTTATTGTTATTTTGCTTAACTATTGCAATAAGTGTGTCACTTTATTGATTTCAAAGAACTTTTGAAGCAAATAAAAATACATTAATTGTTTTCTGCACTAAACTTGTAATTAAGACTTTATAATTTGCTATTAAATACAACTGAGATTTTCTCTCATGTTTTGTTCCCAATTTTACCTTCTAAATATGTTCCGTAAATCAATACAAGTAGACTGAAATATTCTATATTTACTGGATTTTGATTTGCATAAACAATGTTGCTTTTTGAGTGTGGACTGGTTCTTTTCTTCACGAAAATAATGCATTGCAGGAAAAATAGGCTGATGTTAAATTTATGGATTACAGTATACTTCATCTTTATTGAAAACAATAAATTATAATAAAGTATGATTATCAATATTTTTAATAATGGCTGGTCGCGAAACATAAAACACGTGTCTTAACTCAATATAGGTATTAACCGTGACCGTTATAACGAGTGAGCGCCAACAATGAATCCACAGTGTTATTTATCGAAACTTCTTTCCGGAAAACACAAGCCATTTTATTTTTCTAATAGTCGTAGACAGTTGGGTTATTTAACAAACGTGAGTGGACATTGATAAGTACTTGTTGGCTCTTTTTAGAAATCCTTATTTCACTGTCTTGATGTTGGGTATCTTAAAAACAGCAATTATTTCCCCTTACAGTTGCAGAACTGCACGATAAAATTACAGAAAATGGACAACTTCACATAAAAGTGTATGTCTCTGGCATGATATTTCGCGAAAATATTTTTTTATCATTTGCTGCACTAACTTTGAAAATTCGACAAATAATTGTTAAACTATTGCCAAAATATATACAAAACAGTATTGTCAGTGTTGATATAACATACCCAACATTTAAATACATTTTTTTACGTAGTAAATTAGGTTAAGGTTTCTTGCGAAATAATTAATTAACTAGTATTCAACCACATTCGATATACAGCGTGTATATAAATTAGCTAAAATGCTACACCTGGCGATTTTCTTCGTAAAATCCCTAATACTAAAATGTTGCACCATGCTTCCTGCGTCTGCACGAGATCCCCAAAGTTTGGACATCCGGTCTTTTAATATGGGTTATTAATCGATATCCGCCGATAGCAAACGCAGCAATTTAGAAAGAAGAAAAAATGTGAATATTGTTTTTAATATTTTCATAAAAAAATACATTTTCCATAAAATAATAAGTTGTCCCCCAGGGTATTGTCAAATTTTGGCACTACAAAATAAAATTAATTCGATTTGCTTGATTTAATTTTGTGTTATATCTGATTATTTGTGTAGTTTTTATCAGTTCCTGTGTTGCTGTGTATTTTTTATCTTATTTCGTTCACTTATAATTAAGTTTACGTGCAAAGAGTATGCCCATATGTACACGGTATACGGTTTCCGTAATGGAAATACTGATATGTCAGAACAAGAAGAATCGGGCACATTTCCCAAACTGGAGGCATTCTAAAGGAAACGGTTTTCGAAGGCTGGCCCGACGTGTACGTGAAACTGGTTCATTTGTCAAAAGAAATGTGAACGCTGGTCGACCAAGGCAAAGCAGCACTACAAAACTGGAAGAGCCAATTTTAGACGCAACACACACTCAAGTGAATACTCGAATAACTGCAGCATTAAATATCCCTAGTAACAAGATAGTACATTTGGTTCTACGAGAAAATCTTTATCCATATCGTGTCTGCAAAATTCAGCCTCTCCATGAAAATTTAACATATCAGAAGTATTCTTTGGAGCGATAAGGGCATGTTTACCAGTAATGGCGTGGTTAATATGCATACTACTCACTATTGCGCTAAAGAAAACCCACCTGAATTTCGTGAATATGGTCACCAAAGAAGGTTTTCCGTTAATTAATGGCCGGGCATAATAAATCACAGGATTGTTGAACCAATTTACCTACCAAGTCGTTTTAATGCCGATGAATACCTCAATGTTTTGAAACAAGGCATTATTGAGATTCCTTTGAATATACCATAATATATATATTATTTTGCCTGAAATGTAAGAGAGTGGTTGGAAGAACACTTCCCAAACAGATAGATTAATCGTGGTGAGATCATCCGATCTTAATCTATTAGACTTTTTTGTTTGGAGTGTTATTAAAGAAAAAGTTTATGCTGCGCCTCCACCAAATGTGGACGAATTAACGCGGCACTATTAGATACTACACAGGAAATACTGTAGGGAGTAATGCAGACAATACTACGAAGATTGAAGCTATATTTAAAAACAGACGGTGTTCAATTCGAACAATTCTTGTAAGTAGGTTATTATTGTAAGTAGTTAGTTACCGTGCATATCAACAACACGTGTTTAGGTGCAGAGTTTCCAAATGTACATTTCTTTTAAATGTTCGCTGGTAACACAGAAAGCATGATACAACATTGTAGTATTAAGATTTTCGGCTAAGGATTCTAGGTAGAACATCGCTAGCTGTTGTTTTATTTATAAACACCCTGTATATTATGAGCAAAAAACTAAATTAATCGAAGATGCCTCTGAAATTTTGAAATTATCTATCGAATTTTAATACCACAGTACAATAAACTGTCTCCCGACAGAGACTGTTGTCGTTTTCAACAGTTTTCGTGTCACTTTATAATTATTAAATTGTAAAATTTAAACCTTTATTTAAAAATGTTATTACCACAACATAGAAGGTTTATAATAAGGTTTATTTTGAAATGGACAAGGATTTAACAATGGCGATTAGATTTATTCAGCACCTGCTTACTTAAATTGGTAGAGAACGACTATTTTTATCAAGCAGAACATACCTTGAGCGCCTTCAGAGAGTTGGCTAGCGTATCTATTACATCAACAGAAACCTGGTAGACTATCCGTTTGAACAGACCAACAAATTGACGAAGTCAGAATTCTAATGCAGGATTACCAACTAAATAGATCCCAACACTTGCTCAAGTAATAGATCTTAGTATTGGTACTTTCCGTGTTATTCTAAAACAGGATTATAATGGCGAGGCTCTACACCCTATGAAGGGGTTTGGCCTGCAAGGCGGAAGGTCGGAGCTCCCATATCCTTGCTCTCACACTTGGTTGTAGCGTTCCAAATTAATGACACGTGGTGATGTGGTGAGCATCACATATTGGACAACCGCATTATTACCCCTTGTTCAATCGAACGTAGGTACCTAGTTATTTAAAGCGTCTGCGTAAGTTGCCCACCAAGCACGGAGTCAGAGGTTTGAACTCCCGACTTTTCGCACCGGAACCCAGTGCTCTAACCACTGGACTACACTGTCACAAAACAAGATTAGATATGTATCTATACAGACTACAAATACATCAAGAGCTCTTGCCTTCAGATTACAACAAAGGAGTTTTATACTATAACAGGATTCTTGAACATTTAACGGTAATTATGTTTAGGATTTTTCTCTCATGAATCTTGGTTTTACTTAAACGAATACGTGAATTCTCAAGTGATGCGAATGCGGAACACTTCTTATCAGATTTTTTTTTCGTGAAGCGTCTCTACATTCTTCTAAAATAGATGTTTAGCTGCTTTATCAGGAAGAAGGATTATCCGTCCTAAAATTTTCAAGGACACGGTAAATGCAGAACTGTAACAAAATATCATCCCGCAAAGATTCATGGACCAACTTCAAATGAGGAATTGGAATATGGATATTTCCTGCAGGATAATGCAAGACCTTATGTAGGTTGAGCTACTCTGGAGCACCTAACAATTTTTTGGAGACAGAATAATTTTAGCTGACCTTTGGCGACGAAGATCTTGCAATCTTACTGGCTTAGACTACTTTTCGTTTCCGCTCTTGAAAAACGCAATATTTAAAACTCCTGTTCATACTCTAGACTCTAGAAGAAATGGAAGAAAAAATAGTAGCAGCATGTAATAGAATAACCATAAAATTGTTCCTTAAAGAAAATGTAGAACGATGAGTTGTTTTGTGTTTACAAGCAGAAGGCAAACATATTCAACATATTTTGTAAATTTATTGCGTAATACAGCTGTTGATTGTTACTTCTAAATTTATAAATTTTTATTTTATTTAATCAAAAAGTAAACTACAAACTGAAGTGTTTTTATATAATGAGGTTATAACGATTATATTACAAAAACGATCCCTGTTTTTATCACCAGAGGTGGACAAAAAATTATTTTGTACTAGTGCAACATCCATTATGACTTATATAGGCACTCCTGAAGTATATATTGTTTGCGCTAACTATATTTTAAACTTCTTCTTCTCCCTCAACTCGTGTCGGTCCACGTTTGGACATACGCCTCTCCTAGTTTTTTTACACGCTATTCTGTGTTGTGCCCTTTTTCCGCTAGTTATCTATTTAATATCATCAAGCCATCTTCCCTGTGGATTTCCAATACTCATCTGTGTCTGTTGTGGGCGCCAGTGGGTTCTTTTAACCGTGCACATGTCATCTCTATGTCTAGCGACATGACCTACCCATTTTCATTTTAGTTCTGCTACTCCAACTCGTTTAAAATGCAGCTTCCGAAACATAGTCTCTAAACAAAAGCGTACATGGCAACCGAGAACGCTGTATTTGACATACAAGTAGAATACATTTTATAAATTTTCGATTTACGTCGTGTTTCAACTTGCAATTAACCTATTTTTTGCAGCTTATAGTTATATACCATTTTTTTTAAGTTCTTTATCTATTAGATTTCCATGAAACTAGGATTTCTAATAAAATCAAAAGAAATCGCTTTTATTAAATAGGCAAACCTTTTAATGTCGCCTCTTCGCTGTGTTGTCCACAAAATTAAAAGACGAACAAAAAATTTTCAGGTACTTTTTTGCCAATTAAAAAAATACTATCCCGCAACTCTTTCAATTTTCTCCTTTTAATACTAGATAAAGTTTTAAGCAAACATGGCCTTAAGCAGTTTTTCATTAATTTTAATTTGAACAAATATCTCAATTATTATGGCAACACGTCTGGATGCTTCGGAAACTACCCTAAACATATATAGCATCTGAATTGGTATAGATAACTTTCTCTGTCAGGTTCATAGTTTCTTAATATTTCATAATTATCTGAATGCTTGACACGGTTGTACTTTTAATAATACATATTTGGGTTAGTTACCTCAATTCTTCTATTCTTCTTCTTTTATTCTTTTCAACCATTTAAATGAGGTTTCAAGCTAGAATTTTGAAATTTTGTATATTTGTAAGATTATTTGTAACAAAATACGTATTCAATTATAAAAACATACAATCAAATCCAGTCGTGGTGTTGATAGCACTTTTACAATATTTTGTACTATAATTTAGTGCAGCATATTATCAATGCGGAAGAAAGGTTTCTATGCAGAATAATATCCCAAGGATTGCCGTATCAAGTAGCCAAATTTTTTCCTCGATTACGCACTCCATTAACAGACAATTATACTAACTAGTGATGGACTGTGTCCGCCCTCAGGCGGTACCTTAATTGCCTGAGTGTTAGCACGCCCCTGATTGTACTAATTTTATGATTGTTCAAATTAAATCTTGCTTAAATAACTAACAGTAAGAACAAATATAATGTTACATTCGTTAGTTCCTTATATATTTAAAATTGTCGCTTATAAATTAGCAGTTATTAATTAGCATCTAACAGTCATTTAAAACAAATTGAAATCCTCTATGTAACCTATTTAAATGTGTAAAAAGTATACCACGTGTATACATTTAGTTTAGTCAACTTACAGTTACAATAGCAAGATGTATCTAATTTAAAATCCAAACAATGTACAGCGAAAATGTTTAAGACATTGTGTGTGCTTCATAATCATCAAAAATGGAAGACAATCGCTATATATTAGGAATGACGCCAGTCGGTATGATTTTGAAATATAAGTAGCAACCGTCGAAACGTTTTTAAATATTTAAGAATACTGCGCAAACCTTCATCTCTCATACACCCATTACTTATTTTTCTGAGGAAGCTACCTTTAGAACACCAGGGAAATCACGCAAACTCAACAAAATGAATATAACGCATTCGCTACCTGCCTAAATTTTGAATGCCCCAGACATAGCAGGAATTACTAGCATGATCATCCCTTGCGCTGAAGTATAAATATAATTTGTCTACATACACAGTGATTTTTTCACGCATTACAGCATTATCGGGAAACGCGGCAAAACTAAAAAGCTGCTAAATAGAGAAAATATTGCATAATTTAAAGACTTATTTGAAGGAGTTTTCACTTTCCTTTCGCAAATTTGTAAAATCGGCAAAAAATGTCAGTAATGCATGACTACGATTCCTTTGCGGTGATTCGTTTTTCTTGTTTCCGCTGATGTAAAAGTAGCAAACGCTATATTGGAACAAATATGTAATAGTGACACACGTATCTTTAGATATAAACCAGAAATTTGATTCTTAATTATTGTGCAGTTCTAGAATAGCGTTTTGATATCCAACTCTAAAAATCCAGAATAGTTTTCAGTTGGGCGAGCTATACAAAAAGCATACATACAATGGGACCGCCGCGCCGTATCCGGGGTATCAGTATCCGCAGTTTTATTTATCCGCGGTGGAGTTTCTTCGGTACATATGTACCTATATCATCATCGCATCATCAAAAACCAGAATAAATGTAAATACATACACAGTACACACATACCGTGTTAAATTTGAATTATATTTGCTACTGTTATGAGAATTCATCTACATGCATAGAACTATCATATTACCAAATTAAATTAAAAAATTTAGAACACAAAATTTATTATGGAAACATATTAATGTATCCGTGGAAATGTTTGGAACCTATAACACGCTGTACGTACTTTTACGACATTGCGTTGCACCATGTTACACGTGGTACGTCGGAGAAAAATCTCCGTACTCGATATTCTAAGACAAAGCCATTTTTAAAATAACGGAATAGGAAACATTATCGTTTTAGTGGAGTCAAAAGATTAATGTAGAATGGCGTAGGGGTTAAGTAAAATACAAGAAAACAATCCAAACATTATTACGCAATGCGTTCTAGATTGGTGGTTAATTGACATTGGGCACCTAGAACGGTTTAACCGACTGATCACTAATTTATTCGTCATATTTTCTAGGAAAATGTTAACAGCAATACCTTTGTCAAAAAACGCTGCTGAACAAATTTCTGGAACAAGTACAGATTATACTGGGAATAGAAACTTTAAAGAGCGATAGGATATATTTAAATACAATATTAAAATATTATTCCCAGAATCAATTCTTTTATCAGCATTTTCTCTTTCGCGGATTGAGGCTTTAGGCCTGTTCTACTTCAAATCGAGAGTTTTTGGGTCTTATTATTTTTCACATATCTAGGAAGTGTAGTAGTGAAGTAGATGAACAAGGATGCCACACAGACGCCAAAATGCGAATCTGTAAGTCACAAAATGTCCAAATATCCTGTCAAAGAAGCTGCACATATTTAATATGCATGTAGTAAGTGTGTTACTGTATGTATCTGAAACATTAGCTTTAAACAAACAACAAGCAAATGAAATCCAAGCTTCCAACCGTCTGAGAAAAATTCTCAAAATATACTGGCCAAAAACAAGTGGAAATAACTAAAACAACGCTGTTGGAAATTGATCTAGCATACACTAAGGAAAGCAAGACACAGACTTCACAAGACAGGCACTATAGTGTAATATCAGAGGAAAGAGGAAACAAGGTAGCCCAGCCCTAACATGGAGGAGACAATTGATAAGCGAATGCGATGCGTGCAACATGAACCGGAGTCAAATTAAGACACTATCTCAGAACAAGGCGTAATGGAAGGAATTTGTCGAAGCATTACCCACCCAAGATGTGGTTTAACTTAACTCAAGTAGTGTTATAATAATAAATAAAGACACGTAAATAATAGTGCAGTGTAGTGCAGGGTTAGGCTGCCAACCTTATACCTAATTAACTATGTACTGTTAGTCAGTAAAATATCCGCGGACTTTCTATGCTTACTAGAGGCACAACAGGAACCAAGGAGAACTATATCTCATTCTCCTGGGGGTTTGTATTGTATTACTAGTTTCGGTATTTCTTCATCGACCATTCGGTTTATATGTTCACTCCATTTTTCTTCCTCATGGTCACTTTTATTTAGTATCACACAAATTCTCAGATAGTTTTATATATCTTGGTACAGTATCCTATCTGTGTTTCTGAATATGTTAACATTTCTTAGAAACTCTATGTATTTTTGTTAAATCTTTGATGGTAATCGCCCAAGCTGCGCTGACGTGCAATAGAACTCATACGTCCAACATGTTATTGAATTTTATTTCAGTTTCTTCTCTCGTCTTTCCTTTCGAGGTTCTATCAATTGTCCCAGGAATTGATTGTTGTTGTTACAGAAAATTTCACAGTCAAGATATCTGAAGTAAACTAACATTATATCTTCTATTATATTAATGGTAATCTTCTTTAAAGTTCTTTGGGGTTGAGAATATTTTACAACACAAGTCCTGATTATAAAAAAATTATTAACAAATAATTAACTGCCTTAAACAAAAATATTTATCAGGTTTGAACCCCCGGGCCGTCTGTCTTGACTCAGGTTTTAGGAAAATGCTGTATTATTCACGAATTTTCATTATCTATACTCGTATTTCCTGGTTTTTCCTATCCTTACATTCCCGTTACTGACTGAAGATGGGCTGAGCGTTCCGGTGCGGAATCTAACTGACTCTTACTGTTTGTTACCCTCATCTGCGTGGGGAATGAACGTACGTTCACTTTCCTTTTTTATATTTAAGTCTAATTGACTAAGCAGCCAACGTAAGTTAACCCATATAGTTATGTAGTAGATGAAAATAAAATGTGTATATAAGGAAATCTACAGTTTTGATACTTGAACATCAAACAATTTTATACATTAAGTTTAGATAATAGTACTTTTCAAATTTGCCCCATAATCCTATGTTTCTTTAGTATTAAAAGCAACAGCTACTTAGTTGCTTCCAATTCTGGGTAAAATCTTTCCACCAGTCTGTATCACTAAACAGTTGTTTCCTCTTATCTGTAATCAATCATCAACCCGCGAAAAGGTATATTAATGATTATACTATGACTCAATGTTGTTTTTAGTGCCACTAAATTTACACTGATTCAATTATTAAACATAGATAATTATTTTAAAGTTCACTTTGTGACAATTCCTATTTTGTCTATGTCGTTTTTAATTTCAGGATGAATAGCGAAAAGCTTGGTAATTACGCTTGTTTGTAATATTCTGTGTAATAAAACCGAGCTGCGGAATAAAGTTTTTATTTCTATTTTTATTACCGCCAGTCACTTTTACTGTTATTCGATAGGCATTGTTGGTATTACCAAAGACAACAGCTTGTATATATTAATAATAAAGACGCTTTGACGTTTGTTAACCATTTTTAGCCACATTTAAAATTACACCAGCTAAACTCACTATTGTGAAGCCTAAATGCCAGAAAGAAAACTGTACAACACCGTATTAGAAACCATAGGAATATATAAACTTGAAACGTGGAATCTCACAGGGGTAAACAACAGAAGATTACTAGCTTTTCAAGGGGAATGTTTGGGAATGATGAAGTACATTTGAAATAATGCATAAAGACTGTAATGGAAATGGACAATACAATCAGCAACACTGAGAGAGAAAGAATAACGAAACTGAGGTGGTATACGGACTCCCAAGGCGGATACACGAAGAAAGATAGCGATTAAGAATTTGGCAATGGAATCCGCAAGAAAAAAAAACGACGACCCTCCCGTATTATACGGGAAAAGGGAATATTGAAACCAGTGCAAATTCGTAGCTTAACATTAGGAACGTACAACGGACGATTGGAAAGTGTGTCGAAGAGGTTACGAATCTAACGGCGACATAAAACCAATTGCTGAGATTAAAGAATCAGTTATGGTTTTGGGTTTGAAGTTATTTGACAAGACAAGATTCGTAAAACTTTGTTAATATGTCAAACTTTAAAAATATGTCATGGATTTTTATAATTGAGGTCTGCCTGCCCAAAATGTTGTATGTGCCATTTTAACAATTTTACAAAAGGCCATAAAAACTGATTAATTAATACTAATGCTATTTTTTATAACTTCACAGCGTTTTTACTTTAAAAAATGCTGCACTTCTACTTTATCCTACGCTTTATCCTATAAAATAAAATAATTTGCCGTATATTTCTCAGATATTTATACAAAAGGTCATACAAACACCCTACAAGTGGTATCAAAATACAGTCAGCAATAGTTAATTTTGTGCACAAAGTTTGGCATAATACTATTTTTCTTGTTCTGCCAGATACGGAAGCATACCTAATATGACTCACTTTATCTGCTTTTCTTTAATGCTTATAGCAACAAAATCTTCAACAGTTTGCCCAGCCTTAAGAATATTTAATTCAGTTTGGATGTATTGAGATTTTTCAGATTTCCAGACATGAAAACCATTAAATACCATTACTCTATAAGGATTTCTCTGTTTCGCGGTAGCCACTACATCCAATCAAACCATAGCTTTGCACCTTGCATTCTTTTTCTCTATGAGACGGAAATTCCAGTGGGAAGCATAAAATGCGTGACCTTTTATTGACATTTTTCCCTGTCTTTTGTAATTACGGAGATATTTGACTGTAGAGAAAATAGCAATTTTCAGCTTTATGGGAATAATTTATAAAGTGTTCGAATATTTAAAATTTTCTCAAGGGAATATGTAGCAACACACAACTGCACAACTTTCCCCATTTAAACAAATCTCTATCTTTAATAATAAGAAGGACACCCATGGTAGCCTATTCAATCTGGGACAAACTGTATATTTCGTTTCACAAAAATAGGAACATACAAAAATAAATATTTTATTTATATAGATAGATAAGCGGATAAGAAAGCGAAAGTCTCATGGCTCAGGTGGAGAATAAATGCCATCATTACCCCTCCTTTGTCACCATGCCTGATAAGTATTTAATTTAAAATATTTAGAGTTCATTTTTTGGAACGTTATTATATTTAGGTAAAACAGACATTATAATACTCGATACGAAAATGCAGTCCAAATAAAACTTGATTATAAAGATTGTTTGGAAAACATAACTCTACTCAAATCCAGTGCTATATGTTCTAACAAATAATGTACGAGGGGTATTTTTTAAATAAGAGTCCGTTTTTTAATAAGAAGAAAAATACTGTGAATATCATTAAAACATATTTTTTCCATATTCTATATACTTTTATCTACTTTTCCTCATAAATTCCATTTTTGTTCAAACATTTGTCATACCGCTCAACAAGTTTTTGAATTCCGACATCAAGGAAATCTTCGGCCTGTGAAGAAGCCCAATCCAAGACTGCAGTTTTCACTTCTTCGTCGTGGTTGAACCGTTGACCACCAAGGAACTCCTTTAAGTACCGAAACAAGTGAAAATCACTGGGTGCAAGGTATGGACTGACAGGTAAGGTGGAAGACCCAGTTATTCCCATGCAAAGGACCTGATTAGATCTCGTGTTTGTGCAGAAACATGTGGCCTTGCATTGTCATGGAGCAACATCACACCGGAAGACAGTAAGCCCCGCCGCTTGTTTTGTATGGCACGCCGGAGTTTTCTCAAGGTCACACAATATGCATCAGAATTGATTGTAGTGCTTCTCGGCATAAAATCCACTAACAAAATGCCTTTCCTGTCCCAAAAGACAGTTGCTATAATCTTTCGTGCTGAAATTGTCTGTTTGGCTTTCACTCTGGTTGGCGACGATGTGTGTCGCCATTCCATTGACCGTTCCTTCGACTCAGGAGTCATGTGAGACTCATCTCCTATAACGATGCGGCCCAACAATTCATCTCCTTTCTGACTGTAACGAGTCAAAAACAATAAGGCACAGCCCAATATTTTTGTTTTGTAATCGCCAGAAAGCAGTCTTAGAACCCACCGGGAGCACAATTTTCGATAGTTCAGTTTATCCGAAACAATGGTGTACAAAACTGACCATGAACCTGTGGAAATCCAATTGATAACTTTGAAATCGTGAATCGTCGGTCCTCTCGTATTTTGTTGTCCACATCACATCACGAACCAGATCTTCAGAAATCAGAGAAAATCGGCCAGGGCGTGGCTCATCATGCACATTAACCCGTCCTTGAACATTCTAACCCACTTTCAAACTTTACTGTCACTCATAGCATTATCACCGCAAACTTCACAAATCTGACGGTGAATTTCCGCTGCTGCCAAGTTTCTTGCACTCAAGAATCGAATTACAGATCGTATCTCACAGTCGGCAGGCGACTCATTTATCTTAAACATTATAAACTTCTACAGCTCAGCACACAGACAGACGATATGGCTGCAAATGGCGTCTAAACGCGCGCAAAGCATGCTGGGAGCAGACGCGGAAATGCACTGCGGCGATCGCGCTTCTTTCTCACTATCATTCACAAACGGACTTATTTAAAAAATACCCCTCGTATAATTTCGTATCTCTAGCCTTTAGGGAATTCTGCGTTATCTGTTTAATATCAGAAAAATACTAAAGAATCCTTATAATTATCTAAGGTAACAAGTTATACCTTAAATGAACATAATTTATAATTTACTGTTTAAAGAACCCTCTGAGTCTAATATTAACCTACGCAACTCGTGTAATTCTGTTACTAAAGCTTTTAAACAATGGAATCGCTATACGAATACGTTTTTGTTATATTTTTTCCAATAATCGCACCCTTAAATACAATAAAAACGTTTAGGGCTATTTAGAACAAAAGAAAATATTTTTACTCGTTCATACTTCTCCCCCCCCCCCCCGGAACTGCTTTCGCATATAAAGGCAACTAATAATAAAATGTGAACCATAATTAGAACATAAATAAAAGATAAACGCTTAAAGTGTATAAGAAAATTATGGAAAATTACATGTACGAGAATGATTCGCCAATTATTGTCCCTAATACAGAAGGTATTGACCGACAAATAAATCATTTTTTTCCTAAAATCGTGAGTTATTGACATTAATGAATGTCAAGTGGCAGGTGCCTATCTTCTTGTTTATAAAAGTTATTCATTTATTACTCCTGTAGAGCTGACGATATTGTTTAAATGGAAAAATTCCAGACGAGGGCTGTGATAAATTATATTTTTAAAATACTCTAGCACCGCAGGAAATTTATAATAACATGTCCGGAGTGTTGGATGATTCTTCCCAGTCATATAAAGTAATTACGAATTGGCGCCTGTATTTCAAATTAGGAAGGAAGTGGTGGCAACATGCAGCAGGTGCTGGACCACCAAAAACTGTTGTCGTCCAAGATAGGTGATCGGCGAATTACAGTCAAATATATTGCTGAGACATGTCGCTTTTCCGTTGGAGACACTGAAACAATTTTGCACAGGAATTGGGCCTGAAAAAAGTCTGCGCACGACGGATTCCGCAAATGTTGTCACCTGATCAGAAGAGGGCCAGATTTCTCACTGCTGCGAGTAGTTTGAGATTAATGGACACGGATTTAGATGTATTTTGAAAGATTTGTAACTGTACATGAATGAATAGTGGAGCACTGCGAAGGCCGGTCAAACGATATTCGTAGTCCAGTACAATCCTAGCTGGTCAGTACTCGGATGGGTGGACTAACATAGTGGCATATGCAATCGGTAGTACTTCGGAGGGTAGGTAAAACCATCGGTCCCGGTTGTCATACGAACATCTGTGACAATCGTAAACCATGTATTGGAGTTTCTCTTCTCTGTTCGACGGGTTAGGCTAGCCTCGTACCCGGTATACGTGCAAAGAGGGCTTATAGAACCTACTCCATTGTAGGTAATTAACGGCCCATTGGTCTGTATACAGAAGAAGAAGGTGAAACCTAGATTCATCACTTCGACCAATAGGCAAAACGGTAGAGTATGGAATGGTGGCATCGTGCTCCCCTCCCCACGAAAGTATCATGTGACTTAATCGACCGGAAACATAATGGCAACAGTGTTTTGTTTATTTATTTGCTACGTGGTCACACAATAACGGGAGGCTATTACGCAAACCTCATATCAAAAGTTCGTGAGGCTATAAAGCAAAAATGGGGTTCTGTTCCACCAAGGCAACGCTCCTGCTCACAAGTGCTGTGTGTCTGTGGCTGCTATCCGAAATGCCGTATTTTATATTTTAGAACAACCCCCTTATTCGCCAGATCTGGCTGCCAGTGACTTTTACCGGTTCCCCAAATTAAAAGAACATCTTCGGGAGAACTCATGACGATGAAGAGATGTTGCGAATGAGTGGTTTGTAGTACAGGACAAAGAGCTTTTTTTCTAAAGGCGTTTAATCTCTATATCATCTTTATACTAAGTGTGTTAACCTTGCAGGGATTATGTTAAGAAATAAAGTTACTTTAAATGACTAAGTGATTTACTTCCAAATCAGAGACAATTACCACAATAAACCACTCTGGTACATACATCATTCGATGCTTGTTACTCATTGTGAATAGTTTAGGATTTTACTACACACTGGCGTATGACTGAGTTTTATCTGCCAATACAGATATTTGTTCTAAAGCCATGAAGAACAATATAGAGTGAGAGCGATTACGGAGAAAATAAGTTCTTTATACTAACGTCCATGACAAAAAAGAATTAAATCTGTACAACAAAAACTTAAAGTAATGCGGAGCACTTATAATGGAATGACTGTCGATTTATAGTTTTATCCACGCTCTGCGTTCTGTCTATTTCTATTAACCATATAAAATGGGCACACTTCAAAGCAAGAGCGTTACCATTAAAATTTTACGTCACTACACTAATGATGTACGAATACATGAGCCTTATTTGTACATATTGATTATAGCTTTCAAATTGAATATTTTAATTTGCTTTTTCTATTAGCAGTAATGTGTTATACTTGTAACTTTCATTAATAATAACACATATTAAATGTAGACAGTTTTAATGTAGTAATATAAATAGCTAATTGTTTACATAGAACATTATACATATGATCCTTTCTTTGGTTACAGGCAGCCGGATGGAATTTGTCACGTCTGGACCAGCGTTGTATTAGGAGGTCTGAGTATGTTAGCGAAAGAAACTGGAGTGACGATTTTTCTTCTTAATCTGGCTTACGATTTATATCGGTGTTGGCCCTACATTAAAAGGTAAGCAACTACAAGTACTCGGTTTTTAGATAATACTGACTTTCTTGTTTTTTAAGTCGCCTTCGCAAAATAGAAAAATAAACATTTTACGCAAAATGAAATAATTCAACTCAATATTCTATGATTAACAAAATGTTATGATAAAAGGTGGCTTTGGAAAGCAAAGCGTTTATCTTTACCAACGGGATATCGTCTACGGGATTCGTTTAAATTATTTAATGGTTTCCAAAATGTAGTTCAGTTCCTACAATTATTTTAAATCAGTACACAAAATTTTCCAAATGCATAACCTAACATCTGCATGAATTACAATTATCATTTATATTTCTTAGTCTTTCGTAACTGGTAAAAATTGACCTTTGAATTGTTACAATATTGATGTATAGTGTAGAAGTTTGATAGACATCTTTAATAAATAAAGTTGCCAGGTCTGCGTTGACGGGGTTTAGTTATCGCTATCTTGGACTGTCTGCTTCATATCTATAAAATAGCTATGTTATATCTAAATATAGAATAGTATTTGGCTACTGCCTGGCGCGGTGGATACAAAGTACATCTCGTATCCGGTCGACCCGAGTTCGATTCCCGCTGTGGTTCGAATTTTAATTAAATCTGGAGCAGCGGTGGTGGCTCGGTAGTATAATTGTGGCGGGGGGGGGGCGCGGGGCGCGGGGCGCTAAACGGTGTGGCATGTTATACTCGTTGTATAACGCGTTGTGCGCTGATCCGGAGTAAGTGGGGTGTGACGGAAATCATGGGGTTGCTTTGGCAACTGCATAATTGTTAAAAAAGAATATCATTTACTGCAGCATCACTTTTGATTTCTGATTTAGAAACAATATTAATATTTTTTAAATATGGAACGAAAACTTCAATATTCACCTTAAGGTAGCCTCTAGCTCTATTGAAAGTTTTGGAAATACTAGAATGAATGCGATTGTGCTTGTTAAACAATTCAAAGGCCGAATTTTACGTGATGCTAGAAACTTTAAGAACTTTATAGCATAGCCGTAATCTCCGAGGATGTTATACGTTTGCAAGTGAATATTGTATCTTCTGCAGTAAGAAGTAACTGTAGGAATTGAACTACACTCTGATGATCAGTATATACCTCACATTCAAAGAAAATATTAATTATATTCAAACTATTTTGCAAAAAAATAGGAATTATATACTACCCTCGAGATTCATATTTTTCGCAACCTTATCTGAAAATATTCTCAGTAGCAACTAATATCTACTATCCAAGCTGTTTAATAAATGTTAGAGGAAATACCTAAACATAGATCCATATAAAGGTTATGAAACTAAAACTATCTAAAAGCTATTCTTATCTAAATTTCGCCTTTCACCACGTTCTTTACGCCACAATCTTTTTCGATAATAGTCATTGGCAGCTAATATCTGACATAGAATGTTTAATAAAGTATCTTCTAACTTCGTATAACTAAATATCAAAATTACATCAGAGAACTTCAACCACGTGATCCAACGATGTGGCTGGCAACCAAAAAAATATTAAATCAACCCCATATACTGAGCCCTATAAAGATTAACGACGCCAAGTATACAACAGACAAAGAAAAGTGTTCCATATTCGCAGAGTATTTTGAAAAAAATTTTTACTTCAACGGCGGTAGATAAACACGCTCAATTCTATGAAGAAGTAAATAAATGCCTAAATACCAGTTTCCCATCCCAACCAGGCAGCTTTAACCCAACATCTCCCGCCGAAGTCTATTCCATAATTTCAAAACTGCCTACAGCTAAATCTCCTGGCCACGACCTAATAACTAACGGCGTACTCAAAAAATTGCCCTCCAAAGCTATTACTCAGTTAACAACCATCTTTAATGCATGCTTCGAAATTGGTTATTGCCCGTCTTCGTGGAAATGTGCAATAATATTACTTTTTCCAAAACCAGGGAAGCCAGCATCTAACATAACTTCCTACAGGCCAATTAGCTTACTGTCAACCATATCCAAGGTCTGTGAAAAGGTAATTCAGGAAAGACTATCATCATTTACCACCATTAGTAATTTATTACCAACCTTCCAATTCGGCTTTCGCAAGAAACATTCGACCTTACATCAATTAACCCGTCTTACTGAGTTAATCGAAAGAGGCTTTGAAAACAAGCTCCATACTACCGCTATATTTTTAGATGTGCAACAGGCCTTCGACACCGTATGGACCGAGGGACTGATATATAAATTACTTAAACACCAAATTCCAGATTATCTGCTACATATTATTCGTTGATTCTTAAGGAACCGTACTTTTAATATTAGGATCAACAATCACTTATCAGATACCAAGCCAATTAAAGCAGGCGTCCCACAAGGGTCTATCCTCGGTCCCCTCCTATTTAACCTGTATGCTTGCGATATCCCCGATTTACCAAACACGTCATTAGCTATGTTCGCCGATGATACGACCATCATCACTCAAAGCCGAGACATTATAGTAGCAGCAGAGCTCTTACAAGATAGCGTGGATAAAATTAGCCATTGGTTCTCCAAATGGAGGCTAAAGTTAAATGCCAACAAAACAGAGGCTAAAATATTTACTTTTCGCAGACCTTTAACACCACCTAAAATAATATTAAACAATCAGACCGTTGATTGGAACGCGAACGATAGCACAGTGAGGTACCTGGGAGTTTATCTGGACAAGCGACTGTCGTGGGGTTATCATATAAATATTAAACTTAATGCCTGCCATACAAGATTGATCAAGCTCTATCCAATAATTAATAGAAAGTCTTCCCTCCATATAGAATGCGGTACGTTAATCTACAAATCTATTTTGAGACCAATCATCAGGTATGCCTGCCCTGTTTGGGGTAGTGCAAGTAAAACCCAAATCAACAAACTTCAGGTTATGCAAAGCAAAATATTACGCATCATCACTAAAGCACCTTGGTTCGTCCGAAATGATCAAATCCATAGGGAGACCAGCACACCTACAATCATTGAATTCATTAACACGCTCACCCGCACTTATATGGTCAACATTCGCCAGCTACCTAACACCGTCAACTTTGGTCTTGGTGAAAAAACCATCCACAATCGTCTTAAACGAAAACTCCCCCAGGATGTTCATTGCTCTACGTCGGATAACAGTGATTAATAGCGGTTCGGATAGTGCGACCGATCATAGTGAGTTCTAACTAGTGAACTAATTATAGTGAGTGGTTAACATCACAGTAGATTATTGGAGCTAATATTACGTGAAAACAGCCATGAATAACAATTAATGCTGAACTGGCTACAACTATTCAAGCTAAAAAAAAATAAAGTATCTTCTGTACAAGCTAATGATTATGACACTCAAAATTAAAACGATGTGATATTTGTTGATGTCTGAAGTGTTTATTTTTGAATCGATAATCCTTTTTTGGAAGACTTTTTTGCAGTGTAAATTATGAGCTTTCAGGCACTACACAAGCATCATAACTTTAATAAAAGTTGTCTTCTTTTAGTTTTAATAACCTTTAACGTTACATTTGTACATCAAAGTAAAACTTCTCTTCAATACTGAATATATTCTAAGCCGCTTTTGCTTGCTTCGTTAAATGTTTAAAAGCTTCATTTCGTTATAACAAATAATGCTTGATATTTTGAGCTACTTTAACAAATAGAAGCGTATATTATTATCTCAGTAGAAAAATATATTTTAGTGCAGAAAGTTAAGTAGGAATATTATAGAACGGTTAATACTACTGCGATTATTTAAAAGTTACAATAATTAAATAAAATGCAGCATTTTTCAGATTAGAGTATTTTTCTTAAATTAATGTCCTTACGGCTTATGTTGTTTGAAAAAAATAGAATATTTATCATTTCAGTAGAATAGCTAATCGAATTCGTAAGTAAACACAATTTCATCAAAGCATTTTATGTGTGACATGAAAATATATTTTAATAAAATTATAAAACATTAATGAATAATTAGAACGTATTCAGTTGAATAAATTATCCTTATGTTAATAACTTCTCTGACGATAGTAATCATGTAAACTCTTAAAATTTAACTGAAAATTTGTTTCAGGGCAATTGTAGAAGTGAGATGGACAAGAGAAACGAAGCAGTTTGCGAACAGAGCAGCGAAGGTCTTAACTTCTGTAAGTGCATTTTTTAAGTTAGTCAAACTTTCAAACTACATTCTACACACGACTCTAAAGTAAATGATGTAGCGAGTTTTCCAGCAGCCGCTACTAAAAGCGTCTTATCTTTCACATAGAGGCAAAAGTTCCTATTACCGCTCATTAGGATACTAAAGTATTTAATTTTAGCTGCTTTGATTTTTCATATTCTAATGAAAAGCTAAAACCTGCAACGTGATACCGTCGGCTAAACTTGTACTATTGATAATAATTTGAAATTTACTGCAAACCTGGAAGAAATTAATTTTTATGTATTATACAGGGTAGCTCATTAGAGCGTGAAAGTCTAATATTGGCATTATTAAAATGATTTAGAATTTTTAGTTTTATTAAAAGATGTAGCGCCAAAATGCGCACATTATAAAAAAAATTAAATATACTGGGTGACTCGCTATAGCGGAGCATTTTCAAGGTACCATTTTTTTTAAATAGAACGTCATGTATATTTTTACATTTTTGATTTAATGTAATATTATTTTTCCAACCATCTCTTCTTTTTTTATTTTCAATGAGGCGTTGCCGAGTTTATTTAAAAAATGTGAGAATGTTGGTCCGCACAAGGTTTAATAAATTAATTCGGTGCGTGAGTATTACGGTTAATTAGGAATAAGTATTTCCCAAGTTATGTAGCCAAGTGATGTACTGAAACGACACAATCACCAAATACTAATTTCATTATACTTGGTGTTTTTATCGCATGTGCAAATTTAGTTTATTTCCCGGAGCATTTTCCAATTTTTGAAAGAACACGTGAATTCTCCACAATGTTTGCGAATATTGTTATACTCCTAAAATCGATATTTTCAGAAATATGTTTACTTTTTCATTACAAACCCTTGAATTATTAAACTATGACCTCCGTTCTATTCAACACACCTGTTCAGTCTTTTCTAAAACAACATACTTACTGCTCGCAACGACTCAACGGAAATTGTTCCAAAAGCTTCTATTATGCTTTGCTTCATATTTTCTAGGAAAAAATTCATTTTCATAGCGATCTAGGTGGTCAATTGATGGGATCGTCGCGACCTATACCTTCATCGTTGTGCTGGAACCATACATTTTGGAGGAATATTTTGCAGGAGTTGAAGCAAATTATTTAACAAGAAATACAAATACTGTTCACCATTCGGATGTCTATTACGAAAATAAGGCCCAATAACAAAATTGCCCATATTACCTCCCCAAACATTTACAGTTTATTCTCGTTTATCAACTAACAATATTCTTGGGTTTTGTATTGCATAATGATAAATATTAGGTCGATTTGAGCTATCACTTAGGGTGACCGTCGACTGGTCAGTGAACAATAGTTTTTGAAAAAAGTTTGCTCTTTCTATTTCGAACCCTCACTCACTATATGTCAGAATCACGGCTACTAGAGTAAATAGATATAAAAAGTTAAATAATTCAACGGTTTGTAAGAAAAAAGTAAAAATATCTTTGGATAATTGCGATTTTATGTATAGGACAATATTATAAAAACCTGTCGAGAATTAACCTGTCAATTTAAAAATATAATAATATACCGAGTGTTCCATTTGGACAAATTGAGATAATGCTCTTGGAAGTAAGTTTTATTTACACTGGTGTAGGAAACACCATGAATAATAAAAATAATATTTTGTGGTTGTGCCGCTTTAGTACATTACTTGGTTACATAACCTGCAAAACACGTACTTGGGTACGGAAATAATTTTTTTAATCGTGTGCCTACCTAACTTTTCGCGTTTTTGGGAAGAACTCGGTTACCACTCATCCAAAATAAAAAAACAGGAGATCGTTGGTAAGATAATTATACGCTAAATTAAAAAATGTAAAAATATAGATGGTGTTTTATTTAAAAATTATACCTTGCAGATGCTTCGCTATAGCGAGTCATTTGTATATTTAAAAATAGTTTTATAATGTGCTCATTTTCACTCTACATCACTTTCACATAAAGAATAACTTCCAAATCATTTTAATAATGCCAATATTGGACGCACTAATGTGCAATCATGTATATCCAAACACAATCATGTCGTTTACACACGCTTTACAGTGAAACCTGTCAATGCGGACCCTGTATAAAACGAACTATTTTTATGATCTCGCCCAAGAATATGTTTTTACCATACTAAAGCGGAAACCTCCAGATGCACAGTATGACTAAGTTATACTTCCCAATACAGAATGTAAATCCAGCCTAGTACTATACAATAACCGTCTTCCAAAAATGTTATTAGAAAGGTCGATGCCGGTTGCTACACGTCATTGCTATGATTATTCTTAGAAAAAGTGATAATGAATGTTATAGCTTACAGGTAGCAATTGGTTACTTAATTTAGTAGATGGCTAGTAATACACATACACTGGGTATTTCTCTTAAACCTGATATTATGTCTATTAAAAAAACCAATGTTAAACTTTGAATCAAAAGATGGAAATTATTAATATGCACGTTAATAATATTAATGTGAAAGAAATTCAGAAACATTTTAATTTCGGTAAAACGTTAGTGTATGAAACAATCAAAAGAAAACTGGATAAGGGGGATATAGATAGTAGAATAAAAAGCGGTAAACAAGCCATAATAACGAATTTTTAAAGTGTAAATGAATGTACACATTGTTCTATTGGTTTGTTTTCTTGTTTAGCATTAAACCTAACCAAACGGAAACCTGTTTACAGTTTTAGCAGGTTTCACTGTATATTCACATCTGTTTCCATAATATATTTTTTTGTTTTTAATGGAGCTTTGGTTATATCACCTTAGTGCTTTATTATGGGACTGCTGATTATATTTTATTTATGCAGTGCTTCAATTTATGTGCCTATTGGTAATAGCACCAAGTAACTTGTAATTGTTGTGATATTACCAACGAAAACACCTCACAAAACCAAACTAATGAAAAAAAATCTAATAGCATTCAGGTATATAACTATAGATTACGAACTTTAGCTTGAGATAGAGTCACAGTGGTAGATTATGGGCAACAGATGGTAGACATACACACCCACCAATGATTTTGCATAAGTTAGCACTACTTGGCTAAGAGTATTCCAAAAATAGAGAAATATATTTTTTCTACAATCGATATCCAAAGTAGGCATTTGCGCTCGTATTTGACAACGCAAACGTCATCTTTTTCGATGAATGTCACTTTGTCGCTTATAAGCGACTAAATAAAAAAAACGCTCGCTCTCCCAATTATTAACTATAAATCAAATATGCATTGCTCAGAGTATCCAATGTCAACAAGTAAATGACATCTTCCATTTGAGTGAAAAATTTCCTAAATAATAATCGTATGTGAGCGTGAAGCAGCAAAAATGGAAGAAGAAAATGATTGTAGTGATTTTTCATGTACACCACCTGAAATTGCAAGCGCCGCTAAAGTCGCGACTTTAAACCTATTGCCAGAAAAGTCGCGGGGGAAGTATGAAAAGCAGTACGAACTCTTCATCACATGGTGTAATTCAAGGAAAGTTAGAAGGTACACTGAAAACGTAATGATGGCTTACTTTAGCGAAAAAGCTAAAACTATGAATTCTGCTACACTTTGGTCGGTGTACTCAATGCTACGATCTGTATTAACTGTAAGAAACAATATTGACATCAGCCAATATACGAAGTTAATCGCATACCTAAAACGCCAATCTGTAGGATACAAACCAAAAAAATCAAGAACTTTCACCAAAGAAGAATTGTTCAAATTCCTCTATGAAGCGCCAGATGAAATATTTTTAATGAAAAAGGTAAATAACACTACTCATTACTCTGTAAATATTAATAAGCTATTTTATTGACAGGTAGTATTAATTATGGGAGTTTTCGGTGCATGTAGACGAGATGAACTTGTGAAAATGACCATAGAAGACATTGAAGACAAAGATTCGCTATTAATAGTAAAAATTCCTGACTCAAAAACAAGAAAAAGTCGTGTCTTTACTGTTACTAATAGTGAAGAACTTGATTTTTTATCATTCTACAGAAGGTATGTTGCGTTGAGACCATCAGATTACGACACCCCATATCGTCTATTTCTACGATATTGTAACGGAAAATGCTCTAAACAAGTGGTGGGAATGAATATAATTGGAAAAATACCCTGTGAAATCGCCCAGTATTTGAATTTATCAGATTATAAATTATATACAGGTCACAGTTTTCGTCGCACGTCAGCTACTCTTCTAATTAATGGAGGAGGTGATATCATCCAACTGAAACGTCATGGAGGTTGGAAAAGTTCTTCTACAGCCGAGGGATACATTGAAGAAAGCATTAATAATAAAATTGAAACGGCACAGAAAATCTTGGGTAAAGGTGAATCATCTAAAGTGCAAATTGTTGAATCAGTAACAATGGCGGAACATACAATTTCAAACTCATCTAGACTTTCTTCATCGTCTGGAATTGTCATAAAAAATTGTAAGAACTGTACTTTTAATTTTCATTCCTCAAATTAAATAAATTTTTGGAAATATGTGAACTCTCGATTGTAGAAAAAATCTTGTGTGTAATTCGAG
>JABXWE010011880.1:0-41620 GCA_014611495.1 Limonius californicus | reverse complement strand
AAAAAATGTATTTCGAAAACCTACATTAAATTTAAATAAAATAATTCCACGTCAACCTCTGCACAATATCTCTGTTGCTCTGATAGTTTGTTAGATAATTTTATGTATTGACTTTACTACATTTCAGATTTACACTATTATTTTTTCAAATATTTTTATTTTTGCCAATAAGCAATTTTCTAGTACAAGCGTAGGCCTCGATTCCGTTATCATCTAATTGTAAGAGCAGGTGTATACCGTCATGGTATACATGGTGACAATAACAAGAGCAGTTCACAGCAGCGGTTTTCATCTGTCAATTGCATATTGCAGATAGGTAATATACACCCACAGCAGTTTGAAAGCCACTTTATTGTGCATTGTGTGAATGGTTTTATTCTTTACGTGGAACTGCGTTATAACATTCGATATGTAAGTAGATTAAGTTTTGGTGGAAAGAGTCTTAACGTGTTATTTTTAATTGGAATATAAAAATATATTTTAAAGGATAAATTTTTCAGCGTTCGCCGATGTAGTATACATAAGGGTTTAAACTAAAAATAGATTTTAAAAGTAAATCCCTGCGGGTATTTCAGTTTGGGGTTTTCTGATTACTAGTGCGTAGGAGTTATTCCATACAGATTCAGTAACAATAGCCATAAATACATAAAAAATAGACACAAATATATCTGATGGCAGATACACATCTCATTTATCGTTTCTCGAAGTTGTTCATAAAATACGATTATATATCTTCGGCGTCTGGTACAGCAACAGGTCTTAAAATGGGGGATTAAAGTATAGCTCCCAACCGGGATAGTTCATATACAGGGTGTCACACAACGTACCGGCAATATTTCAAAGATGAATTCCAGAACTTATTTATAGTCGAAAAGTTCATATAAATATATGTCCTAAAAGTAACCTTTAACGTGTTATTGTTTATTTCATAATTTACCGGGCTTAAATTTGAGTTCAACGAATTTTATGAAATAAATATTTTTTAATATATTTTTTTTATTTTATTTACAAAAATGTTCTAAATGATCTCCATTGTGTTCGATACACAAAGCGACACGTCGCATAAGAGATCGTTGCGTTCTTAATGTGGTTAGTGCGTTATTCCTACTAAATCCGCAGTCTGCTGTATTCTTTAGCGTAATTCTTCGACCGTGTGCACATCAGTTGCTTAAACAATCTGTTTTATGTGACCCCAAAGATAAAAATGTAATGGAGTCACGTCCGGCGAACGCGGTGGCCATACTAAGGGTCCTCCTACCCCAATCCATCTTCCCGGAAAATATGCGTTAAGCCAAGCTCTAACACGAAGACATTGATGTACTAGTGCCGCATCGTGTTGATACCGCATTGCACGTCTAATATTTAATGGCAAGAGTTTTCTAGAAAATATTCGTAATTTGTATCATTCAAGCGGCGTGGCAGCTCAAATGGTCCAATCAAACGATTATTAAGAATACCAGCTATCATATTAACCCTAAATTTATGTTGTAAATGCGAGCGTCTTCTTAAATGAGGATTTTATGCAGCCCATTCATGAAAATTATGATAATTATTGATACTATCTTGTGTGAAGGAAGCTTCATCGGTACATAAAATATGCGGTAGGTTTTGATTATTTTGTACCCAATTAAAAAATCTTAAACGAGCTTCAAAATCATTACCTAGAGCTTGAACTCTTTGATGATTATATGGATATAAGCGAGCACTTCTTATTATTCTCCAAACCAGGTGCTACATATTCCGTTACGTAATGCAATTCTTCGCCCACTTAAAGACGGATCTACTTGTAATAAATCAAGAACTTATTCATCATCGTTTATGGGTCTACGGACAACTCCTTGGCCGACCGCAAGTATTGCATTAAAAGTGCCATGTTCCTTCAGCTGACGATGAGAATTAAAGAAAACTGCACGCGTAGTAGGTAGGTAGTCTACTATTAGGATATCTTCTACGATATTCTTGTTGAGCTGCTGAAGCATTTCCATCACACAGACCGTAAACATAATGAATATATGCATATTCTTCATTTGAAAATAACATTGGCATTGTGTATCACTTGTGAATTACGATGGGAATACGGTGGTCTAGTGGTTAGCGCGTTTGCCTTTAGATCCGAGGGACGTGGGATCGAACCTGGCTGAGGTCGGCGAGATTTTTCTAGCGGGGAAATGTCTGAAAATGCGCCTTCTGTCGGATAAGAAGTAAAGCCGTAGGTGCCATGCCACTACAATGTGTGACACGTTAAAAATCACTACTGAAGTTGGAATTACCCCAGATAGGCCAAATTCTTAGTTAGGGTGTACAATGGCCAAATGTGGCCTAAGTGCATAGAGATGCTTGGAAAACCGCGTCCTAGATCTCGCTCTTTCAAATCAATCAATCAATCATACCGTGGCTGACTTTGAATACGCTCCATAAGGAAAATACATGCGTTTGTGGAATTCTTTAATTTATTGCTCCCAAAGTTGAAAAACTCACCCAGAACAAGGTGTACGCAGAAGGGATATTAATTTTAAATTATTATAACACCAAATTACGTGATAAATTTGAAATAATGTATCCTAGTAGTGTAGTAATACCACCAAATCCGATACGCGGTTGCCATCAGTGTGACGTAGTGGGAAGGGATGTGATTTTTGGGAGTTGAATCCTCCCTTCTACTTTTTTCTAAATGTTTTTTATGAGAAATGTTTTAATTCTATAAATCCAATTGTATTACATTCTGTAAATACACATCATACAAAATACATGCATTTTTGGGTTGTATAAGAAATTAAATAATAAAACAGTTTTATTTAAATGTTAAATTTACCGTTACGCATTTAATAATAACAACTCAATCATTTAACACTCATTGTTAATGCAAACAAAAATTTAAATTATATCAAATATTGGAATGTGTAACTTATAACGATTATAAAATTATCTCCGCACTTGAGAAAGCGTTTTTGGTGGGATTTATATACAACATTCAATAATATTGTGTAGTTAGAGAATAATAACACGATTGGATTTAGAAAAATAACACATTTTTCATAAAAAATTAATATAAAAAAAGTAAAGCAGAGGGGAGGATTCGAACTTCCGAAGATTGCATTGCAACGCAAATCCTTTACCACTACGCCACACTGACGGCAATCGCGCCTCGGATTTGGTAATATTGCTACACTACATGCATACATTTTTTCAAAGTTTTTCAAATTTATCACTTGATTTAGTATTATACAAATAACAAAATAGATGTAATCTCTGGAAAATTAACGTCTCTACTGCACACCTTGCTTTGGGCGCGTTTTTCAACTTCGAGTGCAAGAAATTGAAAAATTCCACAAACGCATGTATTTTATCTATGGGCGTATTCAAAGTCAGCATATCTGTATTTATGTATAAATAAACATTATACACCCAGTAGTGGCAAAAAATTATGAAAATGGCAATTAAAAATAATGATGCCTTTTATATAGATTAATGCAGTATGATCAATAACATATTCGAAATTTTACTTAAGCCGTAGAGTATGTAACATTTACTACAATTATTTAATAGTTAATTATCTGTAGTTCAATTGCTACAATACTTATTTATGTGTTCAGAAGGCAAAACATGAAGAAACTTTTGCGTAGATTTAAAAGTTAAGTTATAGGTGTTTAGCTGTAGAAGGTCAGTCCAAATGTTCATATCAGTGCTTAATTGTGTGAAATTGTATTTTCGATTATAAAGAATTATAATTTGCATTTGTTGTATATGGGAAAAATATATTTTCAATGTGAAGAAGCCATATAATACCTATAATTCTTCTTAAATCTAGCTGTCTTTTTACACAATTATTTATTTAAATTCAATATTCTTATTTTTTAAATATGAATCGAAAAAGTTGTTATAGCTGGGCCCCTTTACGTCATCTATTTATTAAACATATTAAAATAATTTTTATAGAATCCGTCTAGATTTAACAATAATTTAAACGCTTACTCTCACTAAGTGAGAAGTACTTTAGGAAAATTATTATAAGCTTGTTGTAATCCCTTCAGTTATGTAGAGTCAATCTCAGTTATAACGAGACCTTTGGGACTGTAAATATTTGCCCATATAATCATTTAATGTAATAACAGGAGAACTTGAAAACTAAAATTTAAAGTGTCATGTTTATGATCAGTAAATGACATGTTCACACCTAATATTACGCCTAAAACTATTTTATAGAACTATATTACTTCTTGAGTACTATAATTTGTTATAAAAAATGCCACACGAAAACTTCTAATTTCATAAAAATTCCTTGCATTTAAGATTATCTAAAGAGCATTGGTAAAATTATTTACCACTCGGTATTCAACAAGAGGCGTAAATTGAGGCAGTCAACTAAGGAAAATTCCAGAACCTAGTCCCGTATTTAAATTATAATTTTTAACAATGTCAGGTAAAGAGTACTTCAAGGTAACTAGAAATATTAAAACTATTTCAGTTAAGATTCACGTCGTAAATGGACTTATATCCGGAATCTCGATATAACCGAGTTCGTTTTAAGTAAGTTACTTAGAAGTAAAGACTTTTAGTTCTTATGTACAACGAACTGAACTATTTCTTACGAGTATTATATAAAAAAGCAAATGTTATAAACTGCATGGTTTAAGTAAAACCACAAGTTAGCTTTCCACAACTAATCCTTATCGAAAATGTTGTTGATCATACTGTATAATTAATATCAATGTGTTTAAGGCGTTCATTCTATCTTGCTTGTTTATACTGAATTATACTATATCATTTCAAGACTGTCATGGGAAACCCCGGAGTTCGGTTTTATAACCTCAGTTCACCCGACAATGAATTTTTTTAAATTATTTAATTAATATATGCCTACATCGTAGATTCATCGCAGTTGCAATATTTGAACTCACTTGTATTATCTTTCAGCTCGAACTTTCCCCTGTTCACTATTTGGGTAAATGTATAAACGTTATAAATCCATAGAAGTTAGTTAGTTAGGTTTACCGATTCTAACACTGTTTTAGTTAGTTGCCTCGTAATACGCAGATTTCCTGGAAGTTTATATTAGTTTGTGCTTCCTGCTGTGAACTCGTCTTTGCAGAAAAATTTATTTATAACTTTTCGTGTCCAAAATTCTAACTATGATTGACGTACTATCACTCGGAATGGGAGCGAGTTGGATGCTCCAGCGAGCGTTCTTCTTTGTTGTACTACAGGGACTGCGGTGTCAGTCACCTTACAGCAAAAGCAAATAAGAGATTTCAACCATGACATGCGAATAAGAACAATACTACAGAACTGGTTAAGAGTGGTAGACCTTGGTTAAGAGGTTGGGTTCTTGGCGTCCGCGCCCGTGGTTTCTTGACCGAGCGACCAACTGGGCCAACGCTATTTATTGGCTTTGTATAAGCTGCCCACCGATTGTATATTAATAATAACAAAAGAGGTAGATAGTTGCACACTTTGGCAATCTAGGTGTATGCACTTATATTATTAGATCTACGTGTAGCTACGGTTCTGGCTGGGATTAAAATCAATATGTACTAGAATAGCCGACGAGTACAGGAATAAACTAGATAAATGCGGTGGTTTATGCTGCGTCGACATCTTGCCGTAAAAACTTATTCCTTTCATTAAAAATTTTAATTTTCTGGTTGGAGAAATAAACACATAATTATATCGATTAAATCAAAATCCATATAAAAATTAAATTACACAAAAAGTACACCCATAGCTGAAACTACATTTTTTGATGTGTAAACGACAGAATGTTTTGTAAAAAGAGGATCAGTAATTAGGTATAAATAATGCAGATTTATTCCTTGTCGTTCTTAGTGCAATTACCCATTATCTACACAATACACAATTTAATGGTATGGTGTAAAATTGCTATCATAGTATCGGAATGTTTAAGAAGCTGCGTAAGACAGAATCATACATATGTTAAACACAAAGATATAATGGGTGTGCATGTATGTAGCCACATTGGATATATGCAAGGTAAAAATTATAATACTTAAAAGATATCATTTCGAGAAAGAATTCAATGGTAGCTCTATTTTTCCTAAAACTTCTTTAACATATATGTAGATTTAACAGTATAGAGAAGAAGGAAGGAGAGCAAGCAGTCTATTATAGTACTTAATTTTTAATTTGTAAGCAAGTATAGACAACCCTCGGAACACAAACGTGACATATTATTTTTTTAGAATTGGTAATTTGTACCTAATAAGAACTTTATTATTTCAGGTTGAGCCAATTACATAAATCTTTCAACGATTTCCCTTTAATTGCATTTATACTCAATACATAACTCAAAGAAACGGTGTTTGTGTACTTAGGGTTGCCTATGGGAATTTCGTATTTTTCCATACCATCTCAAGACTTTATTTCGTTACCATAACGCATATACGGTATTACATCTTCCCAATCCTCTATCTTCAGGTTTAAGGTTACATAAATGGGGTAAAAACATAAATTTTCAGTTTAAATGAAGTAACTTCTCGGTGATCTAAAACGTAAAAAAAGTTTCTTATTTTATTTTTTGAATGCAACATTTTATGTGTAATTTTCTACATTTCTAGGTACAGCAAAATAATAGTTAGTATTCGAAGAAAAGATAATTTACATGTTATATTTAAAAATCGTCTGAAGAGAGATGGGTGTATATGTATCTGGTCATTGACTTCTCCATAACGGTTGGTCCAATTTAAATGAGATTTTAAATATTTGGACATACCAAATATTCAGAAAAATATACCGTCTCTGTAAAATGAAAAGCGAAAAATACTACAATCACTTTTTTAAAAGATTTGATACCTAAAAAGGAACTAAAACTTTGGTGTCAACTAGTTAAGCAAATTGTAAAATGCTGAGACTATTTAAAATTATTTAACTTCAGTAAAAACCCTGTAAACAAATTCACATAAACCGCAAGTTATTTAAGGACAGTTAAACGATAAAACTTTAATGTATACAAACATTTACATTATTTCATAAACTGTGGAATTGGAGCTTTTCCAAAACTTTTAGTATAACGGCAGTTTCTCACACCTTGCACATTTTGCCGCTTGACACTTTCAAAATTATATTAGTATTAGTGTGAGAATACAATTTTCCTATATTATGCGATCATTAGAATCTACAACGTTATTCTTCAAGTGACATTTTCTGAATTATAAGGAAAGTGTTAAATACGCCTACGCAATTAAATTTTAGACTCATTCAAGCTCACATAGCGCTAACCAAACACATTAGTGCAAGCAAAAAAAGAGTATAAATAAAATTGTTAATTGAGAAATTGGGGAATAGTTTCTATTGATATGGGCAAACAAAACGAAAGATATACTTTTCAGGTTTTGAACGATATTTCGATAATTAAAGAATTGTTGAAAGATGGTAAATCCTATAACGTTTATGTTAATACGAAATTTATATTTTGTTGGTAAAAATGGTATGATGGTATGATTTATTATTTTTCCTGTCTGAAAAATTATATGCTACCTTGTTTTTTCAAGTGGAACTTTCTGTATTTTTTTTTATTTGTGTATTCTACTCTAAATTTTATATGCAATTTCAAGAACTAAACAAATTAATGCAGTAATGATTACAGCCAATAACAGTTCACATTCACACCAACTAATTTACAAATGCGAAATTCCTGATTTAAAAGTAGCTGTAAAGACAGTACCTACTGGGTAATTCTGTTTTCCCGGTATGTGATTTCAGCTAGATGTACTTTTATTTTGTTTTCGATTTTAGGTTAATATCACACTAATTTGAACTGGTATACCAAATTCACAACATTTTTAAAATACTTTAAAAGCATGGATCGGTGGAACATTACAGAAAACACTTTTCTAAACAATGATTACACTGAAAGTTTTATTTTCTGAATAAATAATTATTATAGGCATCCTCTAAAAGTTGATCGATGTCTTCGAAAAGCCAGAAAGATTATTCATTATGCCTGTTGAACTCTGTCTATATATTTTAACAGGCCGCACTCTGTATAAACTAAGAATCAGCCGATTCTTAATCATTTAATTGGTTCAATTTTTTTTCAAACTTAATGCAACTACAGAAAAACAGCTTGAACTTTAATTCAAACAATGATACTATATCGGAAGCCGTTGTGACTTCAACTTCTTTGAAAACATTATTGGCAAACCATACTTTTAAATCTATTTTAAATTACTATCAGAGGCAAGCAAAATGTAAGGATGTTTTAACAAAATCTTATCTGGATGTTTACTGCTCCCAGTTACATCTGGGAATCGCGTTGTAATTATAGCCATATTTCGCTGTAAAAATAAAAACACAAGATAAAGTCAACACACACGATCTAATATAATTATTTTCAAGCTGAATGCTGTACTTACTTACATTACGTTACCCAATTACCGTGGACATAGTACGTTTCAATGGTCTCTTACGTTGTTAGTAGATTTTATGTGGTAGGTGTAAAGTTACTTTACTCGACTATATTACACTTCTAAAATTTCCTGTAAATCCCTACAATAACAACTATTTTTAAATGCCGTTTACTAAATAAGGCTTATAAACTGAATGTTATTTTAATAAACTGTTATTCGCTAATATTTAAATTTGTCGTTTTATTTATCGTTTTTATTAGACGTAGGAAAACAACAAATGTAGTTTACAGATAGACACAATACACAGGGTGCTTGTTCTAATTAAATCAACTAATTACTCCTAAACTATTAGTAGCTATTTTCATGATGATGGTATTTATGTCCATTTTAGAGACGTATTTCATTTTAGTTTTTGGGTTTTACATGCAAATGTGATCTAATAAAGTAACTGGCTTATCAGTTTCAGGCAATTAGATTTCTTTTTAAGAATGTATTTTAGTACCTATTTAATAATGTCGAAATTGTTTTCTCGCCCGCGTGTTGTGCCAAAAGGCTGCAAACGTACCTTAAAAAACGTATCTATTTACTAAAGTCAGTAAAATTACTTATACTTCCTTATCTGACAAATACAAGTTTTACACGTCTTAAAATTAGTAGAGTATCATTTTCAAGTATGCTATTCAAAGAATAAAATAGCCCAATATATTAAGAAAAAAAAACATGAATCAGAATAATTATTCAAAATGAAATTAGTGGCAAATAAAATCTATAGCAAAAAATTCCAAAAAAAGGGTTACCATATCACGTGACTGATCCTGGCCTGAGCATTGGGAGTGATTGTTTATTTGTTGTAACTACTTACATGCAGAAAATGAATACAATTAAGACAATTCAAAAACTTTTACGAAAAAAGATCTTGTTAACAAATCTAGTTGCCGGATAATTTTTAAATCAAGCACATCAATGGATTCGGAATTGCAAGTACCACCAAACAATGGAAACACGAGTAATGCCACCGTGGTATTTTAACCTCACAGTATACTAGTTGTGAAGATATCTCTTACGAGTTTCGGAGTAATAAAGTGGATTATATTACAATAAATAAATTGTACGAAGAAGTATCCAACAACGTTACATTCTAGCACACATGGTTGTACGTTAACCATTGTAGAGACATATCAAACAAACATGGAAACCGTGATTGTTGTTTTATATGTCTATTTATACAGTGCATGATTTTAAATGGTTCAACAACATAGGTGCTTACCAAATACATCATTAAACAACTCCAAAATACCCAAAAGAAAAATGGAGAGAATTATTCTGGGGATCACATTGAAGGGCAGAAAGAAAAACAAATGGATAAGACAGAAAACAAAAATGACAGATATAACAGCAATCATAATATAAAATAAGTGGAGATGGTCACGCGACTAGGATGGATGAAACAAAGTGGGCCAAAATAGTAGTGAAATGGAGATCGTGGTATGGTAGACGGAATGTTGGAAGACCAATGATGCGCTGGAGGGGTGATATCAAGAAATGGGCAGGGTCAAACTGGATAAAAAAAGGCACAATGGGGCAAAATGGAGAACCCTTGAGGAGGCCTACGTCAAACGATGGACAAGTGAGGGTTAGAGAAGCGGCTGATAGTGGGAGATGAAATTTTATCACGCGTTTATAAGGAATACCAACATAAGATGAAAAATTTTGTATCCCTGTAAACTTTATTGGAAGGCGAATAACAGCTATGGAGATGTCATATACTAATAGTTTTTTTAATCCAGAATTTTTCAGCCTTCTGTATTAAATTGCAATGAATAATTCGTTTATAAACACGGCTCCGGATCCTAAAACGAATTTAAGACGAAAACAATAGCTCTCTTGTGGAAATCAATAGTTAACCGAACGGGGATAATTAATGCAAAAAAAAAGGTTATCTGAAATAAAGTAATGGAATACCATGCTAGGGAACAGATACGTGTCGTTGTCATTCAAGTCAATCTGCAAGGCTACTTATGTCTGCCATTTTAATTATTACGAATGCATAGCAACAAAACTATTTAAATCTTCTTCTATATCGCAAACAATGTTTTATTTTAATGGTGGTATGCTTTCGGTATACATTTGGAATTGTCTAAGAACTTCGCAGAAAGAAGAACCGAAGATATTCTCGTATCACAAACTCTCCTTGTTACTGCTCGTACGGAAGTGTTTCGGAAAATTATTGCAGAAAACAGGAATTCAAAGCAGATATGATCGGTGCCCGAAATTGGGGTACAAATATCTATTCCGCGATGCAAACTCCTATTAAATAGTTGAAAAATGTTGAAGGTGTGGGTGAGTGAATAACCATAAAAACTAAGAGTGCGTACTTTAATTTGAATCTATGAGATATATGTTCGAATGGTTGTAAAATCGCCACCTACAGTCATGTCGCTGGTAAAATGGAGCGTGCAGTATTCTTTTAAAGACAACCAGTAGGCGGCACACACTTAAAACGCACACATTCAGTTTTTGCGATAAAATCGCAGTACGCGGATACCCTAACGATCTATTACAAGAACCGGTTTTCCTAAAGATGAATGTAGACTGAACTGACTCACCTAAGCAAGACTTAAGTAAACTTGAAATTCGCGGTTTCGGAGAATTCCATTAACCTTGAAATGAAGAGGAAATACCAATTTCAAGAATATGAAATAAAATCATTGTCTGCTAATTAAATATGTGGTCGGTGAGACCAATATTTGAGCAAATTTGCAATTTGAAGTTACCAGAGATGTTCTCAAGGTAACAGCCGAATTTATTTCTTATCATCTCAAAACAGAACCATTACACAGTGCAAGAAAATTAGCTTTAAAAAACCGAAAAAAAGACGTATATATCTGTTTGTCTGATTGTCCAAAAATTAAATCGATTACCACTATAACGGGTGGCCACGAGATAGAGTAACAGCATGTAACTTTTTTATTTTTAAACCTATTATTTTGATATTGTAATTAAGATATAACCCCTAAATGTGCAACTTTAACCGCTAAATGTGGAACTTTAAGCTTCTTTTAACTTTAGTTTTTACTTCCGGTTTGGTCATCTACTTTTTTATTTTTGAATACAACTATCTCCGTTTTTTTGTGATAATCTTATTCGTCGTCAAATTTGCAATACATTAATATGTCACACAATGACATTTCAGTTTAACATTGCATATGATATTCATAATTAATTTTTTGAAGTTCGTTTTATAAACAGAAAAATAATCAAGTTTCTGATTTTCTTTTTATTAATTTGTTTAAAAACTTCGCTGTGACGAGAAGTTAATCTTAAAAAATTAAAAAAGAGAAATGTTCAGTTTTTAAACAACCATAATTTGTTTTTTTAAATACCCCTACTTAAATTTTATTACACTTTTTAAATTGTCAGTTTATTTGCTTTATTTTAACATCAATAACATACCTGATTATTCTTAAAATAACATTAAAAAGTAAAATTGAAAAACTATATTTAATATTCGTGTCATACATTAATTTTACTTTTTCTTCCTATTTTAACAATAATCAGGTATGCGATTGATATTACATTAAAGCAATTAAAATAAAGAATTTAAAATATATAGTAAATCCAAAGTGACGGAATTGAAAAAAGTTAGTTGTAGCCGTTTAAAATCTGAAAAATTAAAAATTAATAAATTAATAAATTTTATTAATTATCTTCTTGCCACAATGAAGTTTTTAAACAAATTAATAAATCTTCTTGCCACAATGAAGTTTTTAAATAAATTAATAAAAAAGAACACTTGTTTCAGTTCAAATTCAAAACAATTAGTATGAATATCATTAATAGGCATTCAAATTAAACCTGGTATATATAAATTATAACACGTTTTAATTACAATTTCAACAAAAAATATAGAAAATGTAGAAAATAAAAGGTTTTTTGGTATTAGTAATTTTGTTATAAACTTAATAGTTATTAAGCTATAAGTAGTTAAATACCGTGAAACTTGTAAAATCGGTAATTCTAAAACGGTTTTCATTCTGTCAGGTGCAGTATTCGTGGTAAATACTAAATGCTAAATTAGAAACAGTAAATCAGAACAGTAATTAAAAAGAAGTTGCGGAAAAGAGTAAGAGGACAAAAGGCAAAAGTATTAGCAAAAATATTACGAGTGTAAAACCGAGTGCTCATATGAGGTATTAAGAGAATCTTAAATTTTTGTAGATATTCCTCAACTGAAGGATACAATTTGATTCAGACATTCAAGATTCGTCGAATACCGCACTTGCAGAGCTGACTTTGTAATATTTTTCATCAAAATGCAGTGATCATAGTAAATATTAAGTGGCAAGGGCGTATCCAGGGGGACAGGCGGGACAGCTGACCCCCCCTTACACGGTTGAAGATGGTCAGAGAAGTACAAGAGCATCCGTGTTTTTAAGGATCACATCGTCGATATTGTTGAAGCATTAAAGACTTTAGCTGAAGAGAGTAATGCAGTAACAAGAAAAAATGCATATGCAAATCCATGCAGCGGCGTGCAGATCTTTATTTGTTGTGTCAGTAGCATTAATTGCGAAGTATTCCTCTATACTGGAACCCGTAGCAAATACACTCAAATTGAAGGCACTTGACATAGTTAAAGCTTACCAGCACATTCAAACTATTCTCGTCATGATAAGAGAGCATCGGGAAGACGCGGAGAACGTCACAGCCGACGTTTTGAAAGAACCAGGCGACATTGCAAAGCATTTGAATGTTGATATAACCGCCACTCGCGTTCATGGCCGACAAATGCATAGAAGCAATCCTCCAGCTGCAAATCCATCCGAATTTTGGAGGTTTCTAATAATTCCTCACTTGGATTCCATCATATCATCTTTCAAGTCAGATTTTCTGCGGACAAATCGTCTGCATTTTCATTCACACATTTCTATCCGAGTAACATGAGAGATGTTTCATTGGATGATTGGAATGAAAGTACTTCATCTTGTGCAACTTTTTACAATTTGGAAGGTATCGAGGAAGGGAGTTATGACTCAAAATGTGGAATGAGGTAAAAGAATCGCCAGATATCATCGAGGTTCTAAAAAAGAGCGAATTGTTTTTCTAACCATTAGAAAGGCGCTACTAATTTTGCTTTCACAGCCCTGCACAATAAGCACTATAGAAAGTTCATTCAGCTTCCTTCGTCGAATTAAAACATGGCTTAGAAGTACTATTGGTGAAAATAGGTTAAATGGGTTAGCCCATGCTAAGCATTAATCGTAAATGGGTTTTCGCAAATAAGGAACAATTAGTAAGTTATATTTAGCAAATTTGCAACTAATCCTCGCAAACTACTGTTCAAAAAATAATTTTATTAAAAGTGTTGTTCTTTTGTAATTGTGTATTATTGTATGCCCTCTCCCATTGATCCCCTTCCACCACGAAAGATGTTGGATTCAGAAAGCTGCCCCCCCCCCCTTCCATTTTGGACTTGGTACATCCATGTTAAGTGGCGAATTAGAAACTAATTTCTACGTAACCAAAGCAGTAAAAGGAAGTTGTGAGGAAGGCACATAGTATGGAAGAGAAAAAAGCCTCTTCATTTTCATTTGCTGTAAAATATGTAACAAAAATTAAGCCGGATTCGCACATGAAGTATTCGGCGAATCTTGAACATTTCTGGTTATTCGCCAAATGTCGGATAAAATATTGTTCAAATATTCAATATTTGTCGAAGAATGCTGCATGTGTAGAGCCAACTTTACATTTATAATATTTTTGTATTGAAGTGTTCACAGGAAATATTAAGTGGCGATATAGAAACTAATTTCTATATTGGCAGAGCAGTATTAAAAGGAAGTTGTGAGAAAATCAGGGGACGGGGAAGGAAAAGGCCTGTTTATTTTCATTTACTGTAAAATATTACGAAAATAAAATCGCATGAGGTATTCGGTGAATCTTGAATATTTATGATTATTCATCAAATGTCGATTAGAATATTATTCAAAGATTCAACGAATACCGTATGTATAGATATAGCCTTACACTTGTAATATTTTTGCCCAATTTATAATAAATACTAACGATTTCGAAAGTAATTTCTACATAGTCAAACCAGTATTAAAAGGAAGTCGCGGGAAACAGATAGTACCTATACGGAAAAGAAATGCCTGTAGGTACAATTTATTATTTTCAAATTGTTTTATTCGATTTGTTCTAAAATATTAAAAGGAAAAAGGCGGGTCCATACAGGCGATATTTGGCGAATCTACAATATTTGGAGATCTTCAGCTTGCATGGATATTAATTTATCATTCCTGCAAATTGACCTCTACACAATTTTGCAACTTTTAGATCGGCAGAAAACGACCCTTGATACACTGATTCGTCTCAAAACGAACATTAATCTATTCGCCAAAGTAACTGAATATTCATTTCTTTTGTGAACAAAACAATGGAAGCAGAGAGCGTGCGTGGAAATAAACCAATCCAGAAGATTGATAATTGACGAAAAGGAATTGAATATTATTTGCTGTATATGTGGATCTGACTTACGATAACCACATTTTCATAGAAACTATTCGGCGTATTCAGCGCTTACATTATCTACATGATATATTTATTTGCAGAATGTGTGAACGTTCATTCTCGATGTTTCGTGGCAGTACGTACTCACGCCGGAACACTACAGCCCCGATCGTGAACACTTGGAATTGCTTTTGGACGTTGTTTTGCAAGCAGATGACTCGAGATTGAGCAGTTCAAGAGGAGCTCGAGTTAAATACGTACACACTGGTGTAAAATGACCTGAATGTAGCTCTTACTGATGCTGTATTTGAAGCAACAAGGATAGAATTTAATACAGTGCCCGCCGCTTAATGTGATCACATCGGGACTCGGCGTTTTTGATAATAATAACAACCGATTGATAATAATAAACAAAGAAACCACTCTCCCGTTGCTACAAAATGTTACTTTCCTTTTTCGTTTTTTTTACAAGTTCTTTCACTTTCTGGTAAATCGCCGGGCCATCTACACGTGTACTATGTTCACACACGTGAGCGAACCGGAGTTTCAATGCAGATTTTTCCCAGTTCAATTTTTTCCCAGTGCAAACATTTGTCATTTTTCTTTGCAGTGTCATTTACTTCAACACGCTTTTATTATTTTACACAAATCTGGTTGCGAAATGTTTAATTGTGCTGCTGCATTCCGCTGGTTTATTTTTGGCAACTTGTCATCTATTCTAAACTGTTATTTTTTCTTTTAAGCTGTGGTCACGTCTCTTTCTTACGTCAGCCAGTGCAAATGGTTAAAATAGAACTGAGTTAGCTGCTGCCAACCAGCCTGCAGGCCGTTCACTTACGAGAGAGGTCCGGTACCACTTCAGCTTGAAATACAAACAAACAAAAATGCAAGCAAACAAGGTTACTGCTCGTGGACGCAAAAAATCCTAAAACAAAATCTATATCATAAACCGAAGTAATGATTACTATAAACGAAGTTTTTCCTATGTAGCTATATACGTCCGGCTCGTTTGTCGTGAGAGTGACAACAGTACGCGGATGATAACATTAACCGTGATTCCAATAAGTGGCATGCACTGTATTTAATTTGAATTTATGTACTTTCCTAGAACAATAATATATTTAGCACAACACTAGCACAATTTCTTTAAAAATTCTCTAAAAATTTTTCTCGGCGCCTATACAGCCTGAGTCAAAAGATACAGGTTTTAATATATTTTTGCTATTTGCGAATATAGGTAAAAAAGTTACTAATAAAAGTTGTATGAACCGACACGTACTATAAACCGAAATATGAAAATCTTATACAGGGTATCCCATAAAAAAATTATTTATAAGATAATACTTTTCTTAAATGGAATGCCCCATATTTTTTTATCTTAATGGAAAGACCATTTAATTCTCAACAATAAATCTAATAACTTTTTTTTGTAAATGCCACAGTTTTCGAGAAAGAAAATGATAGATATTGTCATACAGCTCGTGCGCTCACGGTCCACGCGCAAATAGGTGAATCGTAGCGCGCGATAGAAAACAAATGAAGTTGACACGTGCGTTATTCAGTTTTTTTACACAAATTACATACATGTTTAAAACAAATGAAGATGTCAAATTATTAACGAGACAATTAACAATTTATTTGAATAAAACTTTAAATTAAATAAATATTAACTAAAACGGTTTCAAAATGTTAATAACAAAAGCCTATTTAAATAAAATTTAACCAAATGAACTACATTAAGAATTGCTCAAAATGGCGCCCTTCCTTTTCAATACACATATTCAATCGTCTATTTAATGATAACACCGCCCTTATGACAAAACCTTCGTTCATCTCTGCAATGACTGTTTGTATGCGCTGTTGCATGTTTTCAACGGTTGTTGGTTCTGTTTGGTATACTTTGTGTTTGATATATCCCCATAGAAAATAGTCCATGGGTGTCATCTCAGGTGATCTGGGCGGCCACGCTACAGGTCCTCTACGCCCATTTCAACAATTTGGATACTGCGTGTTTAAATAATCTTGCACTGGTAAAGCGAAGTGTGCGGGAGCACCGTCTTGGTGCCACCATAAATTATTTCGTAGATCAGCCGGTAGATTATTAATAAGGTCTTGAATATCATGTTGTAAGAGGGCTAAATAGTTCTCTCCGTTCAATCGATTATCAATAAAAATAGGTCTAACAATTCTGTCCCATATGATTCCACACCATACATTTAGAGACCATCGGTGGTGGTTTCGTCGTTCCCGAATCCAATGCGGATTGACGTCCTTATTATAATGCATATTATGCCTTATTACAGTTCCTTCATTTCTGAATGTAGCCTCATCTGTAAACAAAACATTTTGGAAGAAAAATTGGTTTTCTTGAAGGATCCGCAAGCCCCATTCTGTAAACTGGATTCTTAATTCATAATCATTTTGAGATAATTCTTGATGCACTATCATCTTGTATGGGTGAAAATTGTTTTTCCGAATAATTCGACTTACGGAACTTTGCGACAAGTCTAACTGTTCTGCAATACTTCTAGTGCTAATATGTGGATTTTCGACAACCTATTGCATCACTAAATTTTCATTTTCCTGATGGCATACTCTAGGGTTTCGAAATCGGGTTATTTGTAGTCTACGATACCTGTTTCCCTAACTCTTTCCAGAAGTCTAGAGAAAACGTTTGTTTTGGGGTGCCTTCTATCGGGAAATCTCTCCGCGTAAAGGCAAGATGCTTCATGCATATTTTCTTCAGCTCTACCGGCAGCGAGGAGCATGTCCACTAATTCATTTCTAGGATAATAGTATAGCATTTTAATTAACTAACTACTACTACTAATGTTTCACAAAACACAAACACAATGTACGGACGAATAAAGTAAAAATGTGACATTTGTGTAATAAAACTGAATAACGCACGTGTTTTTGTTGAGAATTAAATGGTCTTTCCATAAGATAAAAAAATATGGGGCATTCCATTTAAGAAAAGTATTATCTTATAAATAATTTTTTTATGGGACACCCTGTATAAGATTTTCATATTTCGGTTTATAGTACGTGTCGGTTCACACAACTTTTATTAGTAACTTTTTTACCTAATATTTGCAAATAGCAAAAATATATTAAAACCTGTATCTTTTGACTAGGCTGTAGAAAACTCTCCAACGGACTTTCCAGGAAAAATAACTAAAAATTATAACGTGGTGCCAAATGTGGATAATAGGGTGCATGGAAAAACAGCTCAAAATTACAGTTCCTGGAAGCACTACAAGAAACACGTCCTTATGAAATGGTGCAAATAAGAACAGTCTCCTGCTCAATTATCTCCCCTTGCCAATAATTTGATTCCTGAATTTGTATAACAGAAAATGGTAATATTCTTTTAAGGGTAGGGCATTTTACTATTTAGACAACCAACAAATATCCTCTTAGAATTAAAAAAGATTATTGCCATGGTATTCCTAATAAAGGGAAAGGACGTGAATTTTCGATTTTCGAAAGTGCCGATGAACCACAATGATGTCACTCCTTTAACTGCTTCTTCAGTTTATTGTAAAATGGTAAACGCGCGTTTTATTCACAACAATCAATTTATTAAAAATGGGTAATCTTATTTAAAACGGTTTAAAAGCTCCGTCTAAGTATCCATTGCCTGTAATTCCTATACTTAAAAGTGGATTATAGGTCAAAATAAACCTCAGCAAGACGTCACGTATTTTTTCCGAAATTTCAGCTACAGCACTCAAACAAATCAAAATTGCTACTTTAGATACAAAGGTAAGAAGAACTAATGGATCTGTGTCCTTCCTACCAACAACAGGCTAATTGTGTTTCGCTTTCCCAATAACTGCACCTTATACGCGTCCATTAGCATCAGCATCAGCCTTCTTTCAGTGGTTAAACGAGTTGCAAGACAATTTACCAGAGCTTTTTTGTTTTTGCTAGGAATTCCGCTTCGGTTGTCATCGTGACTGAATTTTCGTTGAAATGGGTATCTGCTAACGTGCTGGCTGCTTTATCTTTTTGCTCGTTTCCTTTCTTTATGGAGACTCGGGCTACTCGTTAAAAACTACATTGTAGTTACGACCGTATTTTAATTATGTGAGAAGTGTAAAGCGGATATTTATTTCAGCGAAAATCTAGTCTTGCTGTTTTTTCAGGCAGTTCAAGATTGTGGCGCAATCTCGGCAAAGTTTGGAAAGAGAAAAATCAGAACGTTAAGCAAAACAGAAATCTCAATTATGACAAACAGTTCCCGTTTTCCATTCACATAGTGTTTTTATAGAGACCGTAACTGTCGGGGACAAATTTTAAGTCACCTTATGTGAATTAGCAAAAATGTAACACTGGATGGGTTATTACTAATCTATAATTCCCATCGATGGGTACTAGTGTTCTCGTCTGCCACTGCCTGTCTTCAGCACTTATATAGAAGCAAGGGGAACTTAGAGTTTAATCCTAGCTGCAAGAAATGCCATAGTAGATTCAGGCATTTAGATTTCACGATTGACAAATTCGGATGAAGGAATCCTATTTCGGGTTGCAGCAGGAAACGCTTTTCATTTTGATGCATCTACCTTTCTGCAACGAGGCCCAAGACGTTTGTTTCAAAAAGCTACCGCTATATGTGGAATGACAGCAAATATTTTTATTCATATCAATCACCAGTAAATAATTACACTACAATTTTAACTTGCTAAATTATATTTTCCGTCATTCATGTACCACTTTACCTTCAAATGCAACAGTTAGATGATAATTCCGAACCAATTAATTGTGACTGGAAGCCATATCACAGTCAGTTTAGACCAGTTTGTACGGATTTAGGTGCAACTTCTCTCTACTGCTCAATCTGATACCGTTACTTTCAAAAGAAAAAAATCGCAACCAGTTCAGAAGAAGACTGTGTTCCATCTGTAGCCAAAAAGGAATGAGCAGTAATTCAGCAAATAAAGTTACGATGCGGATGTTTCAGGTTCTGTGATGGGTCTTTGCGAAGAGTACTCTAATCATTTTTGTAAAATGCACTGCTATATTAAAATTGTGCCAATTTTGTAATGCATTATATTAAAATCTTCTCAAACAGTTATTCGTGCTCATCCTCTTCTCTCCAAATGTCCACACTATACCATTTTAACCGTTCTAAATAACTATGAAATACAGTCAAGCCCTAAATAGTGTTGTTTCGTTACAAAGCGGTTATTACGTTAAATTCTACTATAATTTCATTAAAAAAAGCAATTTTGGAAACGCAATATAGATTCAGGACAAATAGATAATAACAAAAGCTCATATGAACATTTGTCCGCAAATGCTTAGTTTACAAGGTACAACCCATTTAGCGTGAATAAATAAGATTATGTTTAGATAAAACTAAAAGTATAACCATAATTATATGCAGAAAAGTGATCCGACAAGTCTCACTTTAGAAAACTGTTACTTCGAAACCGTACATTTTTGTATATAGGTAAGTTGGGCTAAATCGTCCTATTTTGGTCTCAGGAATATGTGTGGTAGCGTTTGTGCAAACCTGGAGACACTTTGTATATTAAGCAAAAATATGATTTATCATAAAAGTGCGACTTTCTTTACAGTGACCGTAGAAGAACTTCGACATAGGAGACTTTCACCATGTTGAAGAGAAAAGCTAAAACAGCATATCCGCCCAAGTATATATCTGTAGTCTTTTTTTAAATCCTAAGTTCCCCGAACTAACTTAGCTATTATAAAACAGAGGGTGTATCTCAAGCATGAGAATCTTTGCTTGATAATTAAACTTAATTTCACAATGCGTTCACTAAAGGTTGATCTTGAAGGGCTCCGCGTAGATTAAAATAACAATATCCCATTTGGCGCTTAAAGACCTAAGTTAATTTTGAAATCTTACATAAAGGGATTTGTAAGATTTATAAGGAACACTTATTTTTACAACACTGATTTTTATACAACACCAACGTCTAGAATTTTCCATGTAGTTTCAGAATTACTACCATGATTTGATATACACTAGCAGTTGTATATTAAAAAATAGTAAAGATTAAAACTTTTAAAATGGCAGTGTTACATTATTATTTCATGCATCAATTGCGTTGATGTCCAAGCTTAACACAAGTAGATGCATGAATATGCTTGGATATGTGAGGTTTAATTATAAGATACATTTTCAATTATCCCACCAGATTGAGAATCAATCAAGAAAGACATAAAGAAATCGTGGCATACTCAATGCCACCGTATGTGCAGAAGCTTCGGAACGATTGCCTTGCGAACTCTTAATCATTTGAGACCAATAATAGCCACGCTATTCGTATGTCACGACAGTGCGCCCTAAACGAAACTCCCTTTGCGACAAAGTAATCGTTATCGCCGTTACATTAATATCATCAGCACAGCGCCCTTTTAATCCGAGAACTCCTTGGTCTATCGAAGAAGCAAATAAACTTCGTACTTGTCCAATGCTAAATCTTCCACCGTCGTTATCGAGTGGTGCAACAAAGAACGCCAAGTCTACCAAAATAGACCCCTAATTGTGTGCCGAGGGACACTGGGATCAAATTAAATTACTTGGAATTAATCAAACCTCTCGTTTGCACTATTAGAGATTAAGCGTTTGTGAGGCAATACACTTTTGAATAAAAACCCTATTTGAGAGTAGTTGGCGCTACAAAATTATTTCTCTTTCGTAGACACCATTAACTAACGCCACCGTAAATATTAAACGAGTGCCGTATGCAATGTCGGGTGTTTAAAAACCAAACTAAGCAATATGGACACATTATCTTCATTTTTATATGACAATTGTAAATTAAGCTGTAAAGTTCTTAACTGTTTCACCTAGCAAAGTTAAATAAAACAACTAGTGATTAACGTGATTTTTGAAAAAAAGTCCATCTTCAAAAATTCACGAAAGGCTTGAAAAAAGTATACGGTGGTTTGACAAATCGATGTAATCAATGTGCGTAGATGGGTGAACAAATTTAGGGCTATATCTTCGATAAACCACACTCAGGAAGACTGATTACTCTTGGAACGGATGAAACGAAGTTGCGTGTCGATGAAATGATTTGTGAAGATCGACGATTCGAAACAATGCTAACGCCTTTGGATGTGGACATAATATCGCTGAGAAGATTATACGTGATTTTGTATAGTCGAAGGTATGCGCTAAGTGTGTTTCAAGACAGATTATAAAATAAAAAAAGGATTGCAGGTTTATTTAGATCTTTTAAACACTTCGAAGAGCGACAAGTTTGTTTGACACAATGTAGTGACTGGGGATGAAACATGAAACGTACGCTTCTTAAAGAAAAGTCAATCAATGGAATGGCTTCGTACCTCATAGCTAAATTGAAAAATTAACTTGTTCCAAAAAAGTAGTGGCTGAGATCGTCTGGGTGATATTCATGTCAATTTACCTAAACAAAGTTTACACAAAGGTAAGCGTCACATTCCACTTGATACTTCAGCTTTTAGCCTTGATTTAGTCCCGTCAGGTTTCTATTTGTTTTGGCCAAAGAAAAAATATGCCACTATGAGAAAGTGCAACTACCTGTAAAGTAGTGAATGAAAAATATCTATCGATCTTTTTTCCAAAATAGATTTCAGCGTTTACTTTAAATAGAGAAAAGTATTTGGAAAATAGTATATTATTTTATATGGAGGAAAAGTGATACTTTTCATGACGCGCTCGTGTTTAACAGCCGAACGGAGTGAGGCTGGTAATAGAGAGCAAGTCATGAAAAGTAACTTTTCCTCCAAATAAAATATGCTGTTTTTTCTTCAAATGTCGACAAATTAATGCAAAAACGTCTCTTTTTGATAGTAATAATTTTTAAACATAATTGGGTTCGTAAGGCGGTTTAGACCGGTGTCGGTGAGTAGGCACAGGTTGTTGCTATAGTAATGTAACATAAAGCTGTCAGTGGACACTGTCAACAATATTAATTTATTTTTTCTTCAAACGTCAGTAAATCTGTCATTTTTCGACTGTGTAGGCGACCGTAAAGTTTCATTTTTCCTCCGCCGGAGCTTTAGTTTTCACTTTCCCGCCAGCGGAGGGAAAAGTGTTATCATAGCAACATAGATAGAAACAAGAAAACAAGCGTCTACAACTCAAGATTTATTAAACTAAAAACAAAACTAAAACTTTTATTTATCATTCAAATGAATATTGAATGTACAATGCGAACGCAACCGGAGACGCAATAATTGTAAAAAATAAATTAATATTGTTGACAGTGTCCACTGACAGCTTAATGTTACATTACTATAGCAACAACCTGTGCCTACTCACCGACACCGGTCTAAACCGCCTTACGAACCCAATTATGTTTAAAAATTATTACTATCAAAAAGAGACGTTTTTGCATTAATTTGTCGACATTTGAAGAAAAAACAGCATATTTTATTTGGAGGAAAAGTTACTTTTCATGACTTGCTCTCTATTACCAGCCTCACTCAGTTCGGCTGTTAAACACGAGCGCGTCATGAAAAGTATCACTTTTCCTCCATATAAAATAATATACTATTTTACAATTATTGCGTCTCCGGTTGCGTTCGCATTGTACATTCAATATTCATTTGAATGATAAATAAAAGTTTTAGTTTTGTTTTTAGTTTACATTAAGAATCTTGAGTTGTATACGCTGTTTTCTTGTTTCTATCTATTGTGCTATGATAACACTTTTCCCCCGCTGGCGGGAAAGTAAAACTAAAGCTCCGGCGGAGGAAAAATGAAACTTTATGGTCGCCTACACAGTCGAAAAATGACAGATTTACTGACGTTTGAAGAAAAACAATATTTTATATAAATATTGTACTAAATTCACTGAAATTTCTTTTCATTTAGGGGAATTCTAGACCTACAGAAACTATTTCTACTACTACTTTTTATTAAAACATGCATTTGAAAATATAACAGAATCTCATTTGGGTTTCAGAATAATGTTTGATTGTCGAACTATATTGATGGCTGAAAATGAAGTACCTCCTAATAGAGCCACTAGAGAACAATGTTATTATATACAATATACGTGTGTACATGTAAATTTCAAATCTCTAACCATTATAATCGGAAATTACTCTATTTTCCTAATAATGTTTGATATGTGTTGTCACAAGTAAATGTTATGGATTTTTTCCTAGTACGTTGGGAATAATTATTTCTTTTTACAGTAGGCTGCAAATCTATAAAGAAAGCAAAAAAGAAAGCAGAAAACTGGAATTTGTTTAACTATGGTTGAATTGCTAAATCATTATACATAATAAAGTTATGGGCGAAAATAATATTGGTAGCTAATAATAGGCTATGGGAAAACAAAATAGAAGATTGTTTTAAGAAATAGAATCTATTAAGTCTCAATCGGTTAAATCTTTTTTGTTGGTATGTGTTTGTTTATTCGTAGCCTATTATATCTACAGCCTACCATGAGAAAACAGCTTAACACCCATAACTCTGTTAAGTGTGATAATAAAATCAGCAAGTGTTACATATAGCAAGAAGAAAAAAGCAGTTGATGTTAATATCCCAAAAATGGAACGAGTTAGGAAAATCCCCATTACAAATTGGAAATCTATATTAAAGAAAGTGCTTCTGTAAAGTTAAAACGCTCTTACAATATCGTCAATAATCGCATTTGGGGGGTTTCAGTCTATAAATTAAGCAACATTTCTAGGATATGAATGTGGTTTCTATCTGTTCTTGAGATACTGAACAGCTATTCTCATTTTATAAAGTCTGAATCTTTTATCGTTTACGGTATGCCCATGCTGCATGCTGAGCTTATCTTGTACACACTGTATACACATTTAGATGTGAGTTTTAAAAGGATATATTCAATATTGCCTGTGATATTGGAATGAGCCTCCATTCGAGCTTAAAATAATTTAATTATGACGTATGTACATATAAATACTTTAAAATACTATAATAATGTTGTACAGTATGTTCATAAAAAAAAAACTCGTAGCTGGCCATGGTAAATTTACGTATAGTATCTTCTTACAGCATGCACTTTATAGGAAGCGAAATAACGAAATGTACTAATTTTTAAATCAGTACGTAAAACACGATTTAATTGTAATAAAACAAATTTCCGCCTGTATAAACTAGTATACACATATTAGTTGATTTTCTGAACAATTTGAACTGTGTAATTAAATAATAATTAGATCTTCACGTTTCATTTCCGAAACAGGTCGATTTCGAATCGCTTACCCTTAAAATGTATTCCTATGTATACGTCAAAGTGTATTACATATCCCACATAACCTCGAAATGTGATTGTTGTTGTTGTTGTTATTTACAAGTGACATTATGACTGTCAATTGTAACATATGGGCTAAGCCATACCTTGATAAAAATTTCAAAATCTGCTAGAGTTTGTTTTTTAATGAAGATACTGTACTACTTATATGCTAATGCAGAACGGTTCAAATATTTCTATCTACCCTGCAGAGATCAGGCAAGAAGTAGACACAAGAAATTTCTGGAATATGGAGCAGAGGTTTTGGATTGACAGAAGTAATATCAATATTTCTTATTAGATTACTATTTAAATATTATAACTCCTGGAGTACAACAACCTTCTCAATGTTCTTAAAAGATTTGCAAGTCAGTATATATCATAAAGCGAGTAACAGTTGTAGTTAAAAACAATAATATTCAGGAATATTTAAGTTAGACTATTATTAGCAGTATTATTCCGGTGCTGGTTGCAAGATGTTAATATTCTTTGGAATAAAGAGGTTAACTTAATCTTTTGAAATTAATTTAGAAGGAAGAAAATTACAAATAGTAGCGATCATATCAGATGTTTATTTGAACAATCTAGAAATAAAACTGGAACGCCTGTAAGAGACGCACTTTCAAAGGGCCTGCGGTTACTTAACCAGTTTGTGGTCGAGTTAAAGGCAGAGATAAACCTTTGGTGAAGAGCTCGTTCAACCTCAGACATAGAAAATTCCGCATAACACAGTTTATGCTCTTTCAAATGTTCCATAGAATGAAAATTCCTTTGCAAATTTTTACTATACTGCCAGTGTGAATAGCTACCACAGAAATAAGTCATTCCTTTTGCGCGTATTGAAAACTTGTTGAAGTTACAGAATAATAAAAGAGCATGAGGACGGATTAACATTCGCCAGCTTTTATAAGGAGAGAAGCACAGACGACATTTAGGAAACCATAATCGTCTTATAATAAAAACAGTCTCGCCGTTAAAACGTGCCAAAAAACTAATGTTTTTATGGATGCCGCAGATACGTTCCAAGTCGTTGAGTAAAAATATCACTATACAGGGTCTCCCTGACTTTGTACTATAGGCTAAATGCAAGAGAAATTACATTTTTCCACGTTTATATAATGCAACAGTCAGCAGCTCTACGTTTCAGTCCTAGGTAGGACAAATACCAATTAATTGTTTTTGTATTTAAGTATGAAATTTTCATAACTATAACAAGAAGTTGATCAGCATACTACTTTATTCATTAGTACAACATCACCAAACATTAAAATCAGTATAACAATTAAATATATTGCGGACGACCAAGTCCGTATAAAACAGAATCGCGACGAGATACAGTATATGGTTCCAAAATTGGTTGAAGAATACGGTAAAACAGGGGGGGGGGGAGACTAGAAATGAATATGAATCAAACAGAATGCTTCGTAATAGGGCAAACAACAGAAGACCTGGAAATTGAAAAAGGAGAAAACATAAAAGGATGTGATCGTAAGAATCGATATGGACAAAAGTAGAATGGCCGATAGTACAGTAAAGAATAGAATAATAAAAGGCAAACAAGCTCCTTAATTCGGCATAGTCGAGCAAGAACATCAATAAAGAAAGAGAAAAACAAATATATAACAATATAGTAAAAAGCATAACAACAACAGGAGCATCCTAAAAAAAATTAAAATATTATTTAATTTATGATAATGGACTACTGGGGTGGGGATTTCAAAATTGGACAGAGTTAGAAACGAAACAATTAGGAACATAATGGGGATCGAAGAAAACATAGTGGAGGACGTGAAACGAATACAATTGATGTGGTATGGCCATCTCCAAAGGATGGACGAAACACATATTCCGAGGAAATGTTCGAAATGGGTTCCCCGAGAATTCAGAAAAGAGGGAAGGCGAACAAAAACCTGGAGAAAAGAGATTGGAAGAGAAGGGTACAGAGAAGACGGATATGTGACGGATAGGGAGGGATGGAGGAAATTATTGGAAATCAGAAGGCGATAAAAGCTGAGAAACTGTAAGATGAAGAAGATAATTATTTTTTTAACGACACTAATCAGAGATATTTACACTAATACAATTTGCATTTTCTGACAAAGGAGGGAAAAATCTTGCAAACATACAATTTACTTTAAATTTTGCCCATACTTGGGAAACAGGCTATTACTGTAGTTTGTTTCGTCATTTACAGTCACCTCGTCCCGGTGTTGGATGCCGTCCTATTATCTGCTGCGTGCTACTCCGCAGATATAAAATGGAAACTCGGGAAAGCTACAGTTTAACGTAGAATCCGAACAGAAATTCTTGCCAATGCCGGATTAGAAAATTGTGTGTAGTAGGTTGCAGCACAACATTTTTATACGCTACATTGTAATGCTTTGGAAGCACAACATTTGTTCAAAATGTCCGCCGTCTGCTGCTAAACAAGATTCAGCACGTCTTTGTACTGCTCGAACAGAGTTGCGTACCATCTCCATCTACCTCGACCATTATTTCCCTGACCACTGGATTGGCAGAGGCGGTCCAATTGCTTGGCCGTCTCGTTCGCCCGATCTCACGCCATGTGACTTCTTTTTATGAGGTTACTTAAAACCGTTGGTCTACAAAACACCAGTGGCCAACCTGAATGAGCGCGAGAAATAACAATGATACGCAACTCTGTTCGAGCAGTACAAAGACGTGCTGCATCTTGTTTAGCAGCAGACGGCGGACATTTTGAACAAATGTTGTAATTACGTACTCGTTATAATTATAGTTTGAACCTTCTTCTGTTTTTAAAAATTTGTTATTATTAAGTTTAATCAATTGATTAAACATTCGTAAATTGAGATTCAACACTTTTTTCTGTGATTTTTAGATTTTTAAAACCGAGGTAGCTCGAAAAATAATGGTCTGATGGAAAAATGGGAGAGGAACTTTTTGTTTAGTTTTTGTCGCATAACACCACCCCACAGTCCTTGTGCGCGAATTTCGAAACACCCTGTATATATACAGGGTATCCCAGGACTAAGGGTCCATACGGTAATAGCAGATTCTTTGTGTACAAATATTACGATTTGTCTCATAAACCATAGTCCAAATGTCAATAATAAATACAGGGTGTCAAAGTTTTTTGACGCGTGGAATTCAAATTTTTTTCGCCACCTATGGCACTTTTGTACTCTTTAAAACATCATCACTTTTTTGTTCTTCATGGTGTGATCTTTTTTCGCAAAGATATCGATTTTTCAACCTTTTCTACGTAAAAATGACATACTTTATTGATGTCACTACTAGCAGCCGTTTTCGAGTTATTTGGGATTTAAAGTTTCACTGCATTGTAATCGTATGGGTATACAATTTGTACTTAGTCAACAAAGGTGGCTGTGGCTGTTTTCATGGCACGCGATCTGACAATTGCTGTTGTTAGTTCACTTCTTGTGTCATTTTTGGTGTAAATTTAAGTTTCCTCATTAAGAAAATACATGTTTTACTTAATTTCTTATAACCATTTGGCTACAATTCTGTACAAAGGTATGAACTTTAACACCATCGTACAAGAAAACTAAGCTGCGGAGCAAATTTTTTCTTGCAGTTTTGTCTTGAGCATTCTTAAAGTAAAAAGTTTACCCGAACATTTTAAGGCAATTTAGGGAGACCGTGTATATTAACATTTCTATAAGCATTACTAGAACAAAATTACAGCAATTTTTTAATTACTTAATATACCTAATGTAGTGGGCTATTTACTAATTGAGTTCTTTTGTAAGTTAAAAACACGAAATCATTAAATTAAGAGCTAAAAGCTTTACTTGCGTATATAAGGTATTTTATATTACAGATCAAATACCTTGTCCTTTCATAACCTTAACATTGACTAATGGCAACATTCACATTAAAGTATTTACCTGAACGTTGGTTCCCTATATGTTCTAATCTTGGACTACAAAAAACAAATTATTTTAGCTTGTACATATTTGGCTTTCATCCAAGTCACAGGATGTGTACTAGCAAATTAATAAAAACATGACATGCAAATTCTGCTGCATTACTGATGATAGAAATGCTTACTACGCGTAAATTTAAATATGTAATCCAAATTTCAGCACATAACAAGAGATAGATTTATATTTTTAAGTACATCATATTTATTTACCATTTTTCGCGCAAAACGTCAAAACAGTATAAATTATAGACATTTTTGTTAGCATAAACTGGATGAAAAAGTCAGTGCCAAATGTCGAAAAATAGATTAGGCTTATTTTTTTTATGAGAATCTTCTAAACAATACCATCATTTGGTGTTTTTGGCATAATCATTTTTCTTCTACATTTATATGCCAATTATGTGGATAGAAGAGCAGAATGGCTCTGTGCAGTAACATATAAATGGATATTTTCGTTGATTATGCGCTTGTTCGTTAGTATAGAATTTATGAGTTTTCCGTGTTCTAGACTCTAGAACACCTCGCACAAAGTCCATTACGTCCAACGCCATGTTCTGCTAACACCGCCCAAAGTTACTAGTGGGACACAACACTCAACGCGACCACATCGCGCTATTCTGAATATGACCACAAAGCCCAAAATGTCCACAACACCCAAATTTAGGACAGGAACAGGACGCTCAACGTGACCACATCGCTCAGATGTAACTTACCCTAACTGCTCCTTCGGCTAAGCTCGGTCCATTGATTGATTGACCAACGCGACCATATCGCCCAATTCCCAGTGTGTACCCAAAGCCCACTATGCCTACAACGTTCAAAGTTACGAAAGGGACAGGTCACCTAACGGAACCACATCGCCCAAGTCTAACTTACCGTAGCTGAATCGTCCAATTACAAAAGTGAATATTTTCGAAACATATTAATCGTATGTCTTTTGAATATATTCAATTGGGGTCACGCTGGACGTCCTGTCCCTCTACTAACTTTGGGCGTTGTGGAGATGGTGGACTTTGTACAGGGTTTTTCAACGAAAAGTAGCCACCCTCAGTATCTTTTAAAACAATTCTTTAGTTGAAAATCGCCAAAACATGTCAACAAAGACAGCAAAGGGGTCATCATTTTACCTAAAATCCGGACGTTTGTCATCAACCCCTTAGCCGTCGCAGCCACCCCCTCTAAAATTTCAAATGGCACCATACCATGTGTGGCACATCGTTGGAAAGGTTATTTCATAAGGAATTCATTCTACTATTTATTTTTTTTTATTAGCCTGAAATTGAGACATAAAAAATTAAAAACTATATTTTCTTTATTTCGGTTAAGCTGCTGAATAGAGAAATTACTGTTAAAGTAATTGTTCAAAGTGACTTCCGTTAACTTCCATACAATAATACAGACGACTTTGAAAGAGAGAACGAACATTTGCAAGAACTTGCGGTGTCAATTCTCGACGTTCTTCTGTTATTCTCTACCTAAGATCTTCGATGTTGGCCGGCTGTGTTGCATATACTTTGGATTTCAAATGCCCCTATAAGAAATAATCAAACGGAGACAGGTCGGGTGATCTAGCCGGCCATTCGATGGGACCACGTCTTCCAATCCATCGTCCAGGAAACCGATTGTTCAAAAGTTCTCGAACGGGAACAACATAGTGAGGAGGTGCACCATCTTGCTGGAAAACTAGTTCATTTTCAACCAAATTTTTGTCATTTTCCAGTAGTTCTGTTATACGCGGGTGTCAAGAAGCTCAATAACTTGACGAAAATAACCAAAATCAAAGAAGAAGAAGTCAAGAAGCTCAAGGTAAATAGCGCCATTCAAAATACCGTCAATAAAAAACGGGCGAACGATGTGGTTTCCTAGAATACCTGCCCAAACATTAAGTTTCTGGGGATATTGGGTATGGGTTTCCGTAAACAAATGCGAATTCGTGTCTGACCAATACCTACAGTTATGCCTGTTGACTTCTCCGTTCAAAAAACGTACACTCATCGCTGAAACAGATATTGTACAAGTTCACGTTGTTCAATAGATTATTAGACATAATTTCGCAAAACTGTAGTCTTCAATCATTGTCGTCTTCGTTTAGTTCTTGAACAAGTTTTATCCTGTATGGGTGAAATTTGTGCTTTTTTAAAATTCTCCATACACTGCTTGTTGAAACCCCTGATGCCTGGGAAAGTTGATTTGAAGATTGATTGTTATCCATTGCAACGTGTCCCAAAACATCAACTTCAACATGTTCATTAATAATTGATCTTTCTGGTTGATGTTTTCTGTTTGTCACTGAGCCAGTCTCCATGAATTTGCATCAACTTTATAACATACTGATGGCGAATGAATTTTTTGGGATGAATGTCATTGAACGCACGCGCTGCGGCTCGTGCACAGTCGTTATTTTTGAAACAAAAATGCACAATCTCGATTCTTTCGGCAGTGGTGTAAACTATGTTGACACTTTTATAATATTCAGAATGAACTGAATGTTGACTGACAGATGAAAAAACAAAAGATGAAACAAAAGCATCTAGGTACTGCTATATTCAGCAGCTTAACCGAAATAAACAAAATATAGTTTTTAATTTTTTTATGTCTCAATTTCAGGAGAATAAAAAAAATAAATAGTACAATGAATTCCTTATGAAATAACCTTTCCAACGATGTGCCACACATGATATGGTGCCATTTGAAATTTTAGAGGGGATGGCTGTGACGGCTAAGGGGTTGATGACAGAGGTTCGGATATTAGGTAAAAAGATGTCCCCTTTGCTGTCTTTGTTGACATGTCTTTGCGATTTTCAACCAAAAAATTGTTTTGAAAGATACTGAGGGTGGCTACTTTTCGTTGAAAAACCCTGTATATATTTTAACTGGGCGATGTGGGCTCATTGGGCTTTGCGTTCTTCACAATTCGTTAAATACTTAATACATATACATACATTAAAGTAAATATGCAATGAAACAAGCTTAGCCGAAAGAATATTTACGGTAAGTTAGAATTGAGCGATTTGGTTACCTGGGGGGTACTATCCCTGACCGAACTTTCGGCGTTATGTGCATTTTGAGCCCTGATTTCTCTAGGAACTTTGGGAGTTATGGACAGAATCTAGAATTGGGCGTTATAGACTTCGGGGGTGAAGTGTCCAGGTCCCGTTTTCCGAATATGGGATTTATTCATCCGAATGTATTACATTCTGCAATAACAAATTTAAATTTTACAGTGACATTTAAGAATTAATGCAGTATATAAAAATCTTGTCCAGCAACCCACCATACACAATTCCCTAATCCGGTTGGCAACTTAATGCTGAAAACCTTCTCTGGAATTTCTGTCGTTGGAATTCGAAGTAAAACTGAAGGTTTCCGTTTTTCCGATCTTAGCGTTGAGGAGAAAAACGTGACAGCAAAGACTACCAGTGCTCATCAATAAGGCGAAGAGGCTGTCAACAACGATATATAATTTGTAATATTTTGATAAACTTAAGGCGTAAATGCACTAGTTGTTTAATTCGAATTAATTGCACGAGAATATTAACATTTAGCAAAAATGGCGTGCTTTAATATTTTTATAGTTAATATCGATTCATGTACTATTTAGATAATTCGAACCGATCAAACTACATTAAATATGAAGAGTATCGACTGCATTCGATCTTCTCAGTATTTAAGAAGCGAGGATGTGGTTGTCATCGTCGATAGTTTTGCAGCTGAAATAGCAAGTTGCATGGTCCATAGATAATATCGGTAATGTGTTTTATTTACTTCGTACGGACATGCACTAAAAGTCTACCAAATACTATCTTTAACAAAGAATAATAAAAAAATTGTTAATAATATTTAGTATCAAAAATAATAACTGTCATATGATGATTAGCATTAAACTAAACGTAAGACAAACGGTGTACTTAAATAGCAGTTGGAGTACTATTTTCTAAAACGATTAAACTTTTTTTGCAAATTATGTAAGAAATAACTTAATCATCGCGTTACAAAACTAAACATGCAATGCCAAAGCACATTATGAAGTACCTATCTTTACCTTCCGTTTAAGAATTACTACGTTTAGAACATTACATGGGAAGACATCACCGCTATGAACTAGGTTTACATTTTATTCCTTATTCACTTGAAACAAATGACAGAAAAAAAAACACGTTCATTTACGGTTAGGGTTTTCATAATTTTTTATGGCACTCAACTTTTACATGTTATTATTGATCTAATTTTGGAACTTACGTCACTGTGACAATACAAAGCGGCGCACCATTAAAAAGTTTGGTTAATTAAAGGGATCTCAAACCGACCTGACGCTGCAAAGCGAACTGCAGCCAATGTAAATGACTATGCGTGTAGTATACTTGAAAATACATTTTTTTGCATACTCTTGGATATATAACCTATTAGTTTAAGAAAACGCATATTGGAAGGTCACCTATTAACGTAGCTATAGCGACAATATAAAAGGCTAATTTTAGCTTAATTTGAGTCACTTTAGTAGCCCCTTAAGATGGCATTTCTGTCATTTTCTACGATATCACAATCATCTAGATAACCATTTTTTATTTCATATTTCTACTATTATAATATGAAGCCGGTTTACTTATATCTACTTCTTAGTTGGAATTAGATTGGTATGACGATAATGATAGTTTCAAATTGTTTCTACATTTGTATTTGATGATTATGCTGCTCAATTATTCATATCAGTGCATTTAGATTCAAATATACATTAAGATCTAAATTATACGTATGACACGTTAGGCACATTCCTTGGAGCCATCATCATTAATCGTTATTTGTGTCATTTTCCATGAAATTTACACATATTCTACTAGTAATTTCTATCACAATATCAGAAGACTTAGTCCTATACACGTAGTTGAATCTTTTAATTGATAATAATAAGAGCGTTCCCATATTTCAGATCGTTTTGTATCAAAAGACAGTAAACGAGAGTAAAAAATTCTAATTCAATTTTGTCTTTAAATTGCTGAGTTAATTCAGTCAAAGAATTGAAACTCATCTCCTGTTTTTGTCAAAAAAAAAACGGTAAGCAGTACTAATTCCACATTGCTGGTACATCAAGTACGGCATTCTAACAAGAAATGGTCTATTGAGCTCTACTTTTTATACCAAAGATATTCTTTGAGCTGTATTCCTATCGTAAATTTTTGTAATATTGGTACATGGTAGATTTGCTTTACTACAACACGTTACTCTTTACAACAAGAAACAGTACAGCCATGTTAAGTTTAATAAACTATGACGTTTGATCGTAGTAGGTGTTCTCCATCATTCCAAAATAAATGTAAACCTTATGTCAATAGATTGAAAGGAATCCCTTAACGGAAGATGGGTAGCAACGCTAATCCTACTTACCTACAGCTTGACAGCAATCGGAATGAGCATAAATGTACTTCAAATCAGTTGAAGCGTTTCCAATTCTATCTAAATTACACCTATTTAAGTAAATTAATAATAGTCTACAGAGTTTCTCATAGCTACGGGAAATCATGATAACAAGAAATGTTATTGCTTTCGCCCGAGTTTTCTCTATCTTGCACTATTTATACCAAAACATTCAACATTTTTTAAACCTGTCATTTTAAAAATCGGTGGCCAAGAAGCCCTTTACACAGACTGTTTTTTCTAGTTCTAACAAAGGACTTCTGGTCTAAACTAGGCGCCATCGTGTAGCACAAATGCTAACCAAGATACCGCTTGGTTAGAAGGGACAATTTATTGTAAAACATCGAAGAAATAATTCACACTGAATAAATGACGTTTATTCACGTTTGACATTCAATCAAGTTCCGACATATGTTAACGTGGTCAAACCCAAACAGCAGTCGACATGACATGACCATTGATTTTTATGAACACCTTAAGTTTACCATTCCAGTTTAAAAAAGCATGGTGATCTACGAGAGAGTACGAACCTACCTTTCCAAAAATAGGCAACCCAAAATATATATTACTAGATACTGCGATATCTAAAATTGTATTAATGATATTCTGAATCAGAGATGCCCGTTTGATATGCGTGATAGTTTACTTCTCAATTAATGCGTTGTACTTACTATTCTATGGTATTTGAAATATTTAAACTTATATGCTCAGTTTCATATGAAACGCACCACCCATTAAAAATAAAGCTACGTGTTTGAAAATTTGCTAAAATAATGTTTTATTATTGCTTATGAAATGATCACTATTTCCATTAAAAAAATCAAGTGGTTTTGGTGTTCATGTATGTCTCTCATCAACTTGTTGCTTAGAGGCAGAACAATATCTAGTAAACATTAGTTAGTTGCTTCGAGATTTTGTTACATTTTGTGACAGAGTTAATGTTTTAAAATGCCTTCAGTAAGACAACGTAGAAATCTTAACGTTCGTGAAGATCGACTTCTTCGAAGAATGGCTACACGAAACCGCTTTCAAACAACAAGGTCTGTTGTTATAGACTGGATGCGAGCTCTTCACCGCTGCGTGTCAATGGCAACAATTTACAGAAGAATCTCTTCTTTTGGACTGTGACCCTACTGTCGATTCCAACGGCTCCCTTTAACTGTACATCACAAGGCTGCGTGTCCGGTGAAAATCCCGAAACAAAAATCCCGAATCAAAAATCTCGAAAGACGAAATCCCGAAAACAAAAATCTCGAATGACAAAAATCTCGAATGACAAAAATCTCGAAAGACAAACTCCCGAAAACAAAAATCTCGAACGACAAAAATCTCGAATGACAAAAATCTCGAATTATAAATATTCGTTTCCAATCATAGATATAGGTTTACCACGAACAAACAATTACGTTGAAGGATGGTATAGGCGGTTTAACGAAGTTGTTGCAGCTAACCATCCAAATATTTGAAAATTGATAGACTGCTTAAAAAAGGAACAGCAGCTAAATGACATCACAATTGAACAATATATTCAGGGAGGAAATGTATTTGCATAAAAGAAACATTACAGGGATTTGACAGTCCGGCTGCAAAATTGTGTAGCTCGAAATGCTGGCACCAACAGTGTAGATTTTTTAAGGGGAATTGCCCACAATTTAAACGTAAATGTATAATTTTTTTCCACAGCGCATGTCCAATGTATACATTTATAATTAAATAAAATAGTAACTTTTAAACAAAAATTAACTAGAATCATATCAGATATATTAGAAATCGGCGCAAACACGGAAATGTAGGTGGCGTTGCATATTGTTGACCTTTCAGGCGCGTATTCTGACGTGAATCGCGCTGTATAATACGTATACAACTTAATAACTACAAAATCTGGATTATTCGAGATTTTTGTCATTCGAGATTTTTGTCGTTCGAGATTTTTGTTTTCGGGATTTTGTCTTTCGAGATTATTGTCAATCGAGATTTTTGTCATTCGAGATTTTTGTTTTCGGGTTTTTGTCTTTCGAGATTTTTGATTCGGGATTTTTGTTTCGGGATTTTCACCTAGAACCCAAGGCTGTTAGGCTTGCTTGGTGTCAAGAGTGGCAGCATTGGAATCAGCAATGGAACGACATTGTCTTCAGTGATGAATCAAGATTTTGTTTGTGGGCAAATGACGGCCGTAAGAAGGTACGTCGATATGGAGAAGAAAGACGAAATCTAGCGTTTGTTGAAAGACGCCATACACCTGGAGTTATGGTTTGGGATGCGATTTGTATCGGTACAAGATCACCTCTTGTGTTCGTCCCAGGCGCTTTAAATGCTCATCGCTATATGTATAATGTCCTGGAACCGGTGTTAGTACCAAATATTATTTTAGCAAAGTTTCAAACCCGTAGCTTTATTTTTTATTTCATATGAAACGAAGTGTATATGAATTTATAAATAAGACTTTGTTGTTTTCCATCACACTTACTTTATTTAAAAGTTGAGTAAAATAAAATATCAAACATGATGCCTGTTGGCTAAAAGGCATCTCTAATTCACAATCCGGTTAATAAAAATTTAGATATTGCAGTATCTTCTGATATGTATTTTCGGTTGCCTATTTTTTTGACGGTAGGCTCGTGCTCTGTCGGGAATCAGCCGGTATAAGTATTTACTATCACCTACACTACACCGCCAATGAAATATATATTTTTACAATACAATACTATTTTTGCACTATTTTGAATTACATTTAGGCGTAAAAACGCATAATAAATATTAAAAGTCGAAAAGAATTTTTTAAATTTATTATCAACTAAAACACAAAATACGAAATAATTTTACATACACAGAGTACCGCCCACATTGATAAAAGCAATTACCTCTAGAGCAAATGGTGTGAAATGAAAGCCAGAGAACAATGCCGTTTTCTTCATGGATATTAGCACACAAATGGAAATTATAATTGCCATCAAACTTGTATATTTGCCTTTTGCTTTTATATATTTTTGACTAATATTAGTACAATAGAACTACAGGTAGAGAATCAGCCAATTCTTATGCTGGTAATCAAAGCACGAATTAGTCGCTACATGTAAATATTGACAGATGTGCAATTACGCACTTTAACTCCAGGGGAAAGCTCACTGAAATATTTGATTTTCATTTATAAATATTCTTGCATTGTTTAAACTAATATACAATTTGAAATGAAATGTTATTATACTTTTAGTTATTTTGTTAGTAACATTGACAGAATCCACTAATGCTTTTGTGAAGACCAAGCAACAATATCATAGATTTTACGAAATGATGATTTAACTGCATATAAAGATAATATGTAAGTGAATTTATAACAGAATATTCTATCAAAAAAATTCAATTGTACTAAAAGCAAAACAGTCATGGATAGCGAAACGCTTCTTTGCGAAATAGCAACCCGCGCAAATGAAACTGCAATAACTTTTTGTCAATAATTCTGACAACAATCGCAAATAAATGTTTATTGTGGTAATCGATTGTATTGAACTTTAACTTTCATAACAGATAGACGCAACACCTTCCACAATAAAAATATTTCAAAGTAGATATGCAAAATAAAGATATTTCAAATACTAAATGAAAAATATATCAGTCTTATCTACACAGAAACAGCAAAAGTCATTCTGTAACAAACCATAAGTGACGATGTAAACTGTAATCTAAAGAAAACTAGACTTTCTTTTTTTGAACTTAAGTTAAATACAGCAGCTGTCAACGAATCTAGTCTCACCCACTATGTTTTCTTTATTTATTATTCAAATGAAATTTTAGGACGGTTTGTCTGAAGCAACTCTCCAACTTATTATATTATACATAAATGGCACACCTACAATTTTACTTGGGTGAAATGTGTAACCCTGGGTAACTTCAAAAGTTTTAATAGCAGTTTTCCATAGATTAATATTGACTTATTATGGTTTTTATACAATTGAACAATTCCTGTAAGTCTATAACCGCAAAATAATTTAAATATTTCAGTTATGATACCAATGGTATGGTACCAAATTTCAAATTTTAGTGCAGTGCTAAAGTGAGAGGAACAGTATTTGATTATGATAAACTAATTACGAATTGAGAAGACAAGAAACATGGAAGTATATGAACAAATCATATTATGCCTTCAAATTTTTGTTTATCTTAAATTCTTCTTCGATATCCTTGTCATCATCAACAGCTTTTTTGTTCTATGAGCACGAAATCTTCTCGGCCACGTGTTTCTTCTCAGCGTTAAGGTAGCAACACGGAGGGCCTACAGTTTAACGTCGAACCCGAACGACAGCAATTCCCGAAAATGTTTTACGTTTAGGATCACGCGGTTGCTAACCGGATTGGGAAATTTTGTGTTGTGGGTTGCAGCATAAGATTATTATATGCTACGTGATAATGCTGGGAAGTCGAATCGAAGCCGTAATCGACATGTTGTCCAGAAAGCGAGCGCTCTGCCAACTGAGCTACACTTGATGTAAAGCACTCTTATTATATAGGGTGGCCGGATGTTCGTTCTACACTAAACATTTCTTTTGAAATGGTCATAGTTAATTAAGTTTTTCGTTATTTTGCATCGTTTTTCGTGTTTTATCCAACTTTTCAATCAAGTAAATAACATACAAAAACAAAAGATTTATTTAAATATATCTTTATAATATTATCTTAAATCTTATTGCAAATAACAAATAAAATTGCTTCAAAATACATTTTTTGCGTTTGCTGCTTGGTAATAGCTCCATTTTAAAGGAAATGTCGAATTAAAAAATAGCCACCCTGTTTACCAAATAGTTCTCTAGATATATTTAATAATTAATTTTGAAAAAGTTTGCACATTTACAGAATAAGTGGCTAACTTTCAAATGTTCGCAATGTTTATTAATAAAAGTTCCTGTAAATAACGGGTTCGGGACTAATATGTAAAAATGTATAGGTTCAATCACATACCTTGTATGAATCAATGAATTAAAAATATCCTGAAAAAATCAAATAACAGCGAAAATTCTCACAAATACGCACTACCGTGGGCATGCGATGTCATTAACAAAATTAATAATTTCAATATACTGTATGGTACCTTAATCTCACTAATTTTCTTAGCAAATTTAAATATCTAGTGTAACAATACAGGGTGGCCAACAAATGCGAACCAATATGCGACGATACGTACTTAATTTGAGGATATTATGATACCCTAGCAAAATTTCATAGGTATACCTTTCGAAATATTTCCAACCAAAGTTGCGCAATATAAATTCATTTATTTAAGTAATTGTATTTAATTACAATCACAGAGTATCAGTAAAATGTGGTTGATATTATTCCACACAATTGTTCACAGTGTTTAAGGATTCTGAAAAATGTATTATCCGAGAAATGTGTCTAAAACTAAATAAAGTCTAACGCAATTTAAGACGAGTTCAGATCCGAGAACGAGATTCCGGTAAATGTTTGGATTTCTACTACCAATTTTGTAATTGCCACTTACTGGTAATCGTTCCTTCCGGAAATAACCCCAAATTAAAATTAATACTGCTAGTTTGTTACTCACAAATTATTTACACCCTAGCAAAGTTCTACTTAAAAACATCTGTTACGAATTATAATTTAACCAATGACCAAGTTTCTGGAACTTTCCTGGGTTGGATGTTGCACATGGTTTTACTAATGCATTTAAGAGTTATCATCATGTCTATTACATTTTCCTGGAACAATTTGGCGTGTTGTTTTTTGTAAAATTGTAGTCGTAACGAAATATTTAAATTTATAAAATGTTTTTAAATATCGTACATATTAAAATAAAAAACAAAAATAACAAGTAATGATTAACTACATATTAAAAAAAGAAGAAAAACACTATAATTCATGTATACAGGATGTTAAAAAAAAAGGTCGGATAATTTACCCATGTATAAACGAAACAAAAGAGTCTTAATCAACATATATCAGTAAACCAACTGTTTTAGATTTAGAGCAGGTTTTGTATTTTAATCAATAAATTGTAATGCTATTAAAAAACCAACCGTAAAGATACTAATAGTACATAAATATAACATTTTTATAAATACGGAACTCTAGTGAAGTTAAATCAGGGGATCTACATGGTCCTGCAACTGGATCCCTCGCCCTATCCTTCTGTCGTTTTGTAGGATATTTTCTGATATTGACTGAAAAATGTGGAGCAGCTCCATCGTGCCTAAACCACAGATGAGTGCTATCATCAGAGGCAAGTCTTCCAGTAGTGGAAGTAATATGCACCAGTCAAACGATTTGGAAAACGTATTGGTCCTATCAAGCGATCTTCCAAACTACCCAAGCAAATATTGAACAGAAATCGATGCTGATGTCTTCGCTCGACAACAGCATGAGAATTGTTGTCTGACCACACACGATTATTATGCAGATTATTGATAACGTTATTCGTGAAAATAGCTTTATCGATAAATAATATATTAGCAACAAAGTTTGGATTTTACATAATTTTTTTCAGCATGAATCTAAAAAACACAATTCTTGAAGCACAACCAGAAGCACTAAGGGCTGTACCAGCTGGATATGGTAAGGATACAGTAAACATAATAATAACTTTTTTATTTTTTATTAATGAATTATGTTTTTCGTGTCAAATGAAAATCCTACTAATGCAGTGTATTGATTAAAATATAAAATCGCATCTATTTTTGAAACAGTTGTGGACATACGTTGATTACGACTTTGTGTTTAGTTTTCCGAGTACTATACCTGGGTAAAATTATCCGAGCTGTTTATAAACACCCTGTATGTATATGGATTCAAGTGTGTACTTGCTTAGTTTTTACGTATAATAGATAATAGAGTTTAAAAATTTTCTAAATGTGCATTTTTGCTCCTAATAACCATGGTAGATATTCACGATTTTCGAACTGTAATGTTTTTTAAGTTTCCCGGATATTACGTTTAACCGATATAACGACCAAATAAGTCCTCAAATGTGTAGTGATGACGCCAAGTTACCGAGCGTACCTATTTCTATTTAAGATGCCTCCTTATAGCAAGGCTACCAGTTCTTTTGTTAAATTTAATAGTTTTGGCAAAATAGGATTTTCAAGAAGATAATAAAAATACCAATAAAGATAACATAACATATAACTAAATTGCTATTTTAAAATTACTTTTAAACGATCCAA